>JARFOC010001158.1:318342-330341 GCA_031763485.1 Osmoderma eremita | reverse complement strand
AGAATGGAAATCCACGTATTCCCGAAACACGTGTCGTCCCGAATTAATTAATACTTGTGCGGGAGGAGTAATCCGAATCGTGAATATATCTGTAATACAAAAACGGGTTTATTTCATTTTCTGCAAATATATTTTGCTGGTTTCTGACGGAGTAATACAGATTACAGTTTATGCCAAACCACCTAGAAAAACTTAGTTTATAGCTCGTCTCACTTCTAGTTCTTCTTCCTTTTTTAGTTTTATGTCTATGATTTATTTATAGCTGCCCTACCCAAGGCTAATTTTATTGCAGCTCTTTCTAGGAAGAAATGGTTTCTGCAAAACTTAACGTAAAATATAAATGCTTATACAGTATAAAATTCAGTATTGTACAAGAAATATTTTCTACCATATAAAGTAGATGAACGTTTATTTACTTTGCTTAGGTTTATCATAATTACAATAATTATTGGGGAAATTACTTTCACTAACCTCAGTATTCGTTTCAAAGAATAAAGAACAAATACTCATAAACTATGCAATAACTCAAGAAACATGCTTTGTATGCTCCACAAATCTGGTGTCCTTCTTAGAAATTCTAAAATATGGAAATATGGGCCTGTTTGGCTGTTGAAAACAGAATGTCATTACCCACGTGATTAAGATTTCGTATTTAAAGAAGAATCCTCTGTCTTTGTTATAGAAGTAGACGGGGAGGCAGTGAACGATTATTTCTTTCCGCTAGATAAATATAGTAACTTTGATAAAATACTTAGAATCACTTCCTACGTGAAGAGATTTGTGATGAATACATGGGTACCACAAAATAAGATACTTGGTCCTATAAAGATAACAGAAGAATGCGAGAGATATTGGGTCAAGACTACTCAGAGAAAGTGTTTTACTCAAGGAATAACACCAGAGGTAAAGAAATAGAATCGACATCAAAAAATTTGTCGCTGACTCCGTTTTTGGATGAAAATGGGATTTTGAGATTAGGCGGAGGATTGCAAGAAGGTACCTTATGGTACCAGACATCCAATAATTTTGCCCAAGAAGTCTATTTTAACTGATATGATAATACAAAGATATATTATGACTAGTCATGGTGGAATTTCTACTACTATGACAAACGTGAGAATTAAATATTGGATAATGCAACTAGGCAATGTATTAAAACCGTTCTGCATCAATGCATGGTATATAAGAAACTCAGAACTAAGGCAGGTGAACAACCATTTGCTCCATTACCAAGAGATAGATTATTGCAGACAACAGCTCAACAGGTTACAAGAACTGATTTTGCTGGCCCATTGTTTATTACGTCCAAAACGAAGGTAAGAGAAAAGGTGTACATAATGTTGTGTACGTGTGCCGCAGTAAGAGCCATACATTTGGAAATTGCACCGGACTTAACGTCTGAAACTTGTATCAGGGCATTGCGTCGCTTTATGTCTAGAAGAGGCATGTCAGATATAATCCATTCTGATAATGCCAAAACCTTCAAAAAAACCTCCATAGAACTTAAGCGATTAAATCAAATTCTTTGTACTAGCTAATCAGCACAGAATATAATGGCGATTCATTGTAGAGAGAGCAGCATGGTGGGGCGGATCTTGGGAACGCCTCGTAAAAAGTGTAAAGGATGGTTTGAAATTAACCTTAGGAAAACGAATTATTGGTTATGATGAACTTCAAACGATATTAACGGAGGTAGAGTGGGCAATTAATTCCAGACCACTTACCTATACTCACAATGATGCGCAGGATTTGTTCATCTTGACTCCCGCGCATTTTCTTATAGGAACTATTGAAGAAGAACTTGTTACCGGCTTATCACCAAAAGGTGATGATATTGTGGTAAAATGGAAAGTTCGAAAGCAGTTAGTGACGTAATTTTGTAAAAGATGATCTACCGATTACTTACAGCAATTACGATCAGCTCATAGTGTCACAACGGCAAAGAAACAGACCATCATGGTTGGAGACATACTTCTTTTACATGATGAAAGGTTGCCGAGGTTAATGTGGGAGATAGTAAAGGTCACGGAGGTGTTTGTGGGACGAGATGGAAGAGTCAAAGCATGTGAAGTGATCACTGGTGACAGAATGCGTTTAAAGAGACCTGTGCAGCTTTTGTATCCTTTGGAAATAAACGCCGCTGGGGAGGATGTGAAAAAATAAGAATTATCACGTGTGTTTTTGAATTAATTGTTTTTCATTATTATTGATAGTAGTAACGATATATCTGTCAACGTATTTAACGTCAATTTCAAGTTGTCAGTAAAAATTCTTTTCCAATATATGAATTCAAATTTGTTATGAACCTGATTTGAATAACACTTTAACGAATCATTATTTTGATACTAGCCGACAACTTAAATAAGGTCAAGAATTGTTCTCTTATACTGCATATCTATGCATGCACATTTTACGTGGATAAGCGAATATCCTGGAACAAGATTACTAAAGGTGATGGAGAGATTCTGAAAACATAATAGATTTCAGCATGCAAAAGTATATGGGAAGATCTTTTTCCCAAGCACAAACATGCCCGATTTTTATGCTTGGGACAAAAATCTTGTTAACCAGTGTAAGTGATCCGAGGGCTTAAACCACTCACTCACTCACTCCGTGAGCGGAACACGGCGTTCGAACCAGAGGCGCGCGGCGTTGTGGGCGAGTCGCTAACCGACTACTCCACTGGCCCGGCTCTACGCATCTGGAGTTTTTCCTATTTTAATTTTACCCTCGTGCCTAATTCATCCATATCTCTTACACCGCCTGATGGAATATGCAAGATATCCTAAATGAACCTCGAAAGCATGCACACATTGGGATTTGGATCTGGGACTGTGATGCACACTCCCGAACCTAAACTCTCGATATTTGCAACAATTGTTTGGTCCATCTGGCTGTATGCTTGGGACCATGTTGATAAATGACGCTATCTAGATTTTTGCTGAGTTCGTGCACTGTTTTATTAAACTATAGTTATTTGTTCAAAATAGCAATGAAAGTCTGTATTATATACGCCTTGCAATTCTTTTACATACTCCAGTACTTGCTGGGGTCATTATCTCTAAAAACATTGAATATGCTGAACTTAAATGTCTCTGTTTATGGTTTTTCCTTTATATTCTTCAACTCCCACACCTATTTACCAACAATTGAATCCGATGTGTTTATTACCGTTTCGCTGTCAGATATTTCTGTCTATTTGGTGTAGCTGTTGTTGTATTTTTATGATATTAAGCTAGAAAATATGTATTTTTTCTTAAATATTTGATCAAACCTGCGATACATTGTACGGAATGTATATCTGGAGAAAATCATTTAAAATTCGGTTTTTATACGTTATATTTTCTAGATTATCCTAAGTCGCTCGGAGTTTATTTGTGTTTCTAAATCGTGTTTATTTAACGGTAATGATGTTATTTTCTTTTTTTCTACCGATAGAAGACAATAATGTTTACATTCCGTATTTATTTTTCCTTTGCATTTAGATGTAATTGATGATAAATAATAATAAAACCTAAAATTAAGAGCCACCACGGTTGAAAGTTAAAATAACTTTATTATGTAACAACTGAAATATTAATTTCCTATGAATACAAGAGCTCTATTTTTTTTACATTTAAACATTTGGTGTGGTTCACCTGCGCATTGTAATGCTGCCATTATGGTGTACCTAATTGTATTGTTTCTGTACTTTTATAACACTTTTAATTCTTTTAGTTTTGTACTCGAACCATTTGGAACTACTACAATCCTATTTTAGTCCACAAGATTAAGAATATATTGCTATGTGTACCTTAAATATTCAATAAACTAACCTTCCTGTGCCTTTTCCCCGGAAATCAAAATGTAAAGTTAATTTTCACTGGTAAATATGTAGATAGTATAATAAAATGTATTGACCAAATTTCAGTAGAAACCGTGTAACCAAAAACAATCTTTTTTTCTCTAAAATATTAGTATTCCTATTTTCCTAAATGCTGGTTTACGGTAAGTAAGAATTGTTTTCCTCTTCAGTTATGTTGTAATCTAGCCAATATCTGGGGCGCATTTATACATTTCTGGGTGAAATAAGCAATAAACCGCTTTTCTTTATTTTTGTCGAAAATACGGACAGTAGGATACGTTGCCGCTTTAACTGCCCTTTGTAACATACCGCCTTGATCACGTAGACAGGCAAATACGCTCTTCTCTTGGTATGTACAGAAATGTATTTAACTATTATAATTCTAATTTAATCTCTCTTGTATTAAATATAGTTGTCACGTATCATTTTAATCTGTATTACATTGCTAATTTTCTGAACGAATGAATACCTAATTAAACCGTGATTCAAACACAGTAAAGCTTTATTTCCTTTAATATTTTTAAATGCATATTCGTCGGTCTATGACTAGTTGAACCCTTGGGCAGTTCCGGTCACCTCTTCTTCGGGAGGAAATTCTCAAATAAAGTCAGTTCGTGTTGGCTTATTCGCGACAACAAGTTGATCTTCGTCCGGCCAGGACGGGGTAACGGTGTGTTCTTGTCTTTCCCCATATAACATGAGTTCCCTTCGTCCGCCCAGGGCACACAATGTTCGTCTCCGTCCGACGAGGACAAGATAACAGTTCGTTTTCGTCCGACCAGGACAAGACAACGAGCTCTTTCTCCTTCGTCCATCCAGGACAGACTGAAGCAAGACAGGACAATGTAGTTTTCGTACCAACTGGTACCTGTTAGGTGTCACCTTCACCGCTTCTAAGCCCACTCTTCAAGTAGGAACCCCTAAGTCGTCCATACAAGAGTCACGTACTCACACATGGCCAAACAGCTAAGTTTCTCACGTATTCTTCCAAATTCTTTTCATTTTAACTTTTTCGTAACCTTAACATCAGAGATGGCCCAACTCGTACTGTTACAATTGCGATTAACTGAGCGCGTATAGTGTTCGTTCATATCGTTTATTCATTGTTTATTTTAATTTTTAATACATCACGTTTTTTTAAAAATTTTAAATAAATATACTTTAAGGGCACTCCTTTTGTTTTACTTTGTTTAATTACAAACTTCCTCAACCTTTATTTGCTCATTACATTATAAATGATTACATTATGTTATCGCGTTTGTATTTTAATTCCCAGGCAACCAACAATAATTCAAACCCCAAATGATTAAACACTCATTTTTTATTTCGCCTCAACCCATCCCCCCAAATCATTTGCAATATTTTAGATACATAAAAAAAAGTCGAAAAAGGTAGAGATCATACTGGTTACAAAGAATTAGATACGGTGGCTTAAAATAGTAAAAATAAAAATACCCTTACCTCCTTGAGGAGTGAAGAAGTCCAGATACGTATTTCGGCAACCAAGATACCATCCTCATCAGAATCTCTTAAGGAAAATAATGTTAGACGCAGCACTCTGGAGGATATGTACCACGCGGCTGAAGATGGCAACTTAGTTGCCGAAATACGTATCTGGAGTTCTTCACTCATCAAGGTGGCAAGGGGATTTTTATTTTTAACAAAGTGGTTATTTTGTACACGCCAAAAGCAAAATTCACCTTAATCTCATCTGAAGAAACCTAAATAAAATGTACCAGGTAATAGTATACAATTGAAATCATCATCATTATCAAAGGTGACAAAATATCACCGATCTTTTTTCAAAAATCCCGAAAACATTTTCTACACTTAAACATTTTCAAACCATTAAATTAGATTAGTACGTACAACTAAAAAACAAAAGGCTTAATTCTTTCATAAATGTATAATTTTAAGAATATTTTTATCAATATTTACTAATTTAGTATTTTTTGTATAAATAAATCAATGATTTTATTAGTAAAGCTACTACCATACCCTAAGCACTAATAATAAATCGATGTTGAGCGTTATAGTTGTGAGGATTCAGGAGAATTCTCAAATATTGAAGCATATCTATAACAGAAATTCCGATATTGGACATAATTTACGTGTAAGTGATCGCATTCCGCCTTCGTAGCGTAAAATTCAGAAAATTCCAACGTCCTTCCGGGTTCGCGTTAAAAGTTGATTCTTCGCTTATTAACCCCCTTGTAATTTTATTTCTTACCTAAATCGACGGTACCATTTCCCAGAAAATAAGATAATTAAACCTAAAAACTATTACTTAGATCTATTTCATACACCATACTTTTGCAAATTATACACGCTTTTAAATGAGGTATTCCCAAATCCCTAATGTAATCTTAAAATTTTAGAGTTGCATTTCCTGAAAATATGAAGATCATTTGTTCCCCAAAAATTATCTCCCTTCAATCAAAATCTGACATGCCTCCGCGACTTTATAAGGAAAATCTACAAATTATTAACTAAATGACTACAATGGTTCATTTTAACGGGTGTAAATATAGAGTGCGGCAGAAATAACTCCCCGATTTGAGGAGCAGCATGCAGCCGGTAGCGACGGAATAGAGTGGTGGGGGCATGTCGTTGAATAGCTGCATACGTGCCGATTTCAGTGTACGCCATGCACAGAACACCAATTAAAGGGAAACGTAAACTGTACATTTCGTGCGAAACACGTAACTTCACGATATTTAATAACAGCGCCCTATGGGTGGGTACGGTCAAACATGGTACTACGACTGCATCGTACTTTTGAAATATGGCGCGACATTTAAAAGTTCGATATGTTTCGATTTTCTGAATCTCATCAGTGTGATACGTCTATTAATAATGAGTCGTATTTACATCTCACATTTAATTTAATAATGCCCTAACTACATTTTTAATTCGCAAAGATTATATATATATATATATATTTCGTCGTATGTAAATATACATATGTACTACATATTTTACTTCAAAACCGTATATTTATCTTCTCGAACAATACCGTAGAATGAGCATCCCATTTTCAAAGCCGTACTTTGTGTACGTAACTTATTACATGTCGTACGGCGAAACGATTGATGCATGAGGCAACGCATCGTGTGTATCTACAATCAGATCCTTTTGTTTCAGGTGAAGCGCAGCATCATGCTGAAAATGGCGGACGCTTGTCAGGAAGTGACGAACAAGCAGAGTTTTCACGAAATGTACGTTCAGCGACACAACAACGTGTCAATTTTGTATGCAGATATTGTTAATTTTACGCCGCTCTCGGAGCAGCTGTCTGCTTCCGATCTTGTGAAAACTTTAAACGAACTATTTGGCCGTTTTGATCAAATCGCACAGGTAAGTTCAAATTTTATAGATGGCGAATTATCACCATATTGTATCTAAAATCGTATAGTAAATGAAATACATACTTTAATCTTTAAAATAATTTTGGAATTAACTTTGTAAAGAAGTTTAGCTGTTCACGTCTGTGAATAATAGCAATAAGAGACATACCATTTCTTTATTCCTGAATTTACGTCTTACTGTTTTAATTGCTTTTCCCAACGTATAACTTAATTTATTGCTAATTGAATATTATAATGGCTTTCAAAATAATGTATGCACCAATTTACAGATATTGAACTTAATTGAACGATTAATTAAACAAGATGTAGTATTTGGTTGATAACACATTCAACATTAATCATAGAACTAACCCCAGAAATTTGTAGCTTGCACACCAATTTCAACTGTATATGCAGACTGTTTACGGCCTTGTGATTTTATTTTCAAGGGGTGGTTAAACATCTTAAAATAAGTAAAGATAGCAAGGACTGTGGAGCAGCACGATAAACACACTATTCGGATTACTCCTCCCGCACAAGTATTAATTAATTCGGGACGACACGTGTTTCGGGAATACGTGGATTCCCGAACAGTGTGTTTATCTTAAAATAAGGTCGTTAACGTAAAAATGTCCTTACAGTTGCATAATAGGAGAGATATTAATGTCAAAATTGTAGTTTTTATAATTTTTTTAAAGTGGTGATTAACCACCATAAAAATAGGTTTTCAACGCTAAAACGATTGATCAACAACTTGTGCAAAGTAAATGTAAACGATAGGTTACTAGTGAATTTTTACTAAGTAGCAGGTGTCTGTAACTTTTTCCATCTGTCATGCTGTTTCATTAGTTGTCACTGCATTGCTGGTTTGACGTAAATTCTTCAGAATAAATCCTTAAGTAAAAATGATCAATCGCACCAACAGTGAATATGTTGACATGTTAATTTATGTTGAAGTACGCCAGGATTCTGCTGCTGCCAGTCGATTGTACTTACGCTGGGCGGTCTCCTAGGCCAACACCTATTCCATAAAAATTCACCGCCCTAGTAATCCGTGCGCGAGATACTGGTGTACTGCGAACACGTCAAAGTCGAGATGGTGACCCTGGCTGACACCAACGAATTGTGGATGTCAAAGAAGAAGTCTTAAATCTTGTAGAAGAAGATTCTTCTAGTAGTAGTCGAAAAATATCTCGCCAAGTAAATGTATCAAATCGAATTGTCTGGCGAACACTGCGCGAGAGTCAATTGTATCCTTTCCATGTACAAAGAGTACAGGCCTTACAACTTGAAGTCATCCTACACGTTTACGGTTTTGTCGATTCTACAAGAACATGTAGAAATACCAAACTTTTCTTCCATTACATTGACGACTGATGAAGCAACGTTTATACGTAGCGGCATAAATAACTGTCGTAATACGCATATTTGGGCTGTAGAAAATCCATCCGTAATCATTTCCAGCATAGATTTTCTATAACGTTTGGGTCGCACTGGTCAACGGACAACTTATTGACCCATTTGTGTTGCCAAATCGAATGAATGGATATGATTATCTCTTGTTTTTGCAAAATCATTTGATGGAAATATTGGAAGAAGTTCCTTTGAATGTACGTCGACAAATGTGGTTTCTTGACGATGGCGCACCGCCGCATTTTAATCGTTTAGTTCGCCAACATTTAGATAATGTGTTTGAAAATAAGTAGACTTGTCGAGACGGCTCTATGCCATGGCCTCCTCGGTCAACCGACCTTAACCCCTTTGATTTCTGCGTATAA
The DNA here is from genome assembly GCA_031763485.1 of Osmoderma eremita. Classification (NCBI taxonomy): domain Eukaryota; kingdom Metazoa; phylum Arthropoda; class Insecta; order Coleoptera; family Scarabaeidae; genus Osmoderma; species Osmoderma eremita. The sequence continues at coordinate 321,372 of JARFOC010001158.1, read as the reverse complement.
GCCGTTATGAAGACCATGGTATACACCAACGCCACAATTGATTTAGTTGATCTTCGTAACCGCGTTGAGGCGGCTGCGGCGACAATTCGACGGCAAGACCAAGGCCTCTTCAATTATGCCAATTCATGGATATGTCGAGCGAGACCTTGTGTTCAAGAACACAGCGACAACTTTGAACAACTAGTGTGAAGTAGATTCCATAGAAAACATAAAAAAAATTGTTTGAATTAATCACCACTTAAAAATAAAAAAAAAAACGAAAACTACATTTTTTTTACATTAATATATCTCTCTTTGTTAAGATATTTTTTATGTTAATGACCTTATTTTAAGATGTTTAATCACAAGACCGTATGTTTACAGGCTGTCGCCTGTATACATATTTTGTTTCTTATGTTGACACGGGAGGGGGCCTATACACAGATTCGTATGTGTTACACTGAAAGAAATCCATGTAGCAAATATTAACACGGCCCAGTAGTTTCGATTTTGTAGTAAAAATAAATACTGTAGTCCTGATTTCTGATGGATAAGCGAGCCGTGGCACAACAGATTATTAAGATATAGAACGAGATATGAGAACGGCAATCCTAGCCTAGAATTGATACCTTGGGCGGTTGCTGATAGATCGTTTGGATTAGCACCATTTGACGCAGAACATCGACCAGGCGTTCGTAGCTGCAATGCAAACCCATTATCAATAAAACCATGTGCGAACGATGAAACCTATTGCCACCTCGCTGAAGAGAAAATTGAGTGACTTGCTGCGGAAAAAACATGCGATAGCATTGAAGAATTGGTGATGGAAACGGTTTTGTCAAATGAGTATTAGAAGACAAGGCTGGAGGAAATACGAAACTTCGAATAGTTGTTCCGAAGGCAAGAGCCCCTGAAGTGCTGGAGTTTCTACATGATGGTACACCAGGAGGGCACTTGGGAGTTCGGAAGACGTTAGAGAAGATCAGAAAACGGGGAGAGAATTGTGAGAATGATGTCAAAAGCTGGTGTAGGAAATATGCAACTTGTACTACTGCCAATGGACCATATCAGAGAAGAAGGGCTCCTATAATATAATGCGGGCAGTCCTTTCGATAGAATCGCAATAGACACCGTCGGCTCATTTCGTACAACCGAAGGTGGAAATAAGTACATCCCGGATGCAATAGACTATTTAAGTAAATTGATGGAAGCCTACGCATTACCAAATCAATAGACTGTAACAGTCGCCGAAACGTTAGTCAAAGAACTGTTCAGTCCATTTGACGTTTCGCTTGAACTGCACTCCGACCAGGATTGAATTTCTTCGTTAAAAATTGAAATTTTGCACTTTATTAAAAACATATCAAATTCTTCATAGCTTTGTTTTGCCGGTACAAATAATATTTCCGTACCACATTCTGCTATACTCGCTTTGGTTTAACTATGTACATCACTTGATTGGTTAGAAATAACTATCTTTAAATAACTGAAACATTACATACCTATTACGTATTCGTTTATGGTTTGTTTAATAATTGTTGTTCATCGTGTGTTTTTGTACATTACATTTTATGTAATTACTTGTAATTAGGTGTCATTCCTTCATAGGGCTCCCTTGGCCTGTTGAATGACCTATATTAGTAAAATAAAAAATAAAATAAAATAATTTCTAGTAACTTTTTCCCATTTAAAATTTTTATCAAGTTCCCTATTATCTATAATGTTATTGTTTGTGGAGATGTTGTACACCTGTAACAAAAAAGTTATTCCTCTTATGACACCACGTTGTAACAATGATAAAAATTTTCTTAAAAATATAATATTTAGTAACGAATGCTCTTTCGTTCTACACGGACACCATAATTCTATTATGCAGTATTGGTCTAAGGAAAATAAACATGTGATTTGTGACGCACGAACTTTTATTTAGATCTCTGAGAAGAGTGATTTAGTTTTTAGACGTGTTTTCATTTTGCATTCTTTATTTCAAAAAGTGACAATTATTATTATTACGTAAGATTATTACAGTATTTTATTTTTCTTTGATAATAGGGAACATTTGGTACGCCCCCTTGTAAATAAGTATTGCGTGTAAACTTTCTCTGTTGTTTTAGTTGCGCTATGTGCGCACTTCGTGTAACATCGGGTGAATATAGGACTCTTACTGTATAGATGCAAAAGTGTAACAAAGATGCAACAGACATGAACATTTAAAAAATACTGAATTACCGAAGACCCTTTTTTGTGGTCCAAAATTATAATATTTACATTCAACAAATCCTTACAATTTAATTAAAACCAGTGTAAATACAGAACTTCAATTTTGTAAATATGTACATGGGGTATGTATTAAATTTGTTAAAATTTCAGAGAGTCATTAAGTCAATAAGAACCGTACCATCACATGTAAAATAAAAAAAGTTTCTTAAAAATATGAAAATTCGTAAAATTGGCTTAATTGTTCGACAAAGTATAAATGAAAATAATTACCGTTGAAAGGGAAGGAAGTTCGAATTTTCTAGTCGAATCGCCGAAAACAGTGCCGAAAAAAATTCACGTCTCTCCACCCACACTTACTGCGAGTATACATCTATATGGGCTCCAAAAAATTCCAGATTGCTTTGCAGCTTAACGCAGTCAGAAAACTATAGACCAAACACCTGTCTAAACGCCATATACGAGGTGCTCAAGAGCGTTCTACAGGAAAGGGCCCAACTAATCTGGATGAGTGAGTATGAGTAGTGGGGTCAAAAAGAGATGTGGCAGCAGTAAAGTAAAATTATACGAAAGTTTTGTCCTCTACGCCGCAGTCACCTTTTGCTAGAGTTCGCAATAGCAATTGTGCGTTATTCACATAGATAGTCAAGGATACAAAGATTACTTCAGAAGACCAGCAGTGCATCCTAATAAGTTACTATTATCTGTGCAAACGGGTGATGGTAGAAAACTTAAAAGACTCAAACAATCTGACCTCTGTACACAGAGAAAAAAAAGTTCTTGAGTCAAACAAATATGCATTGAGTCAACCAAATTATAATTTTAAATGGCGGC
>JARFOC010001158.1:294447-314870 GCA_031763485.1 Osmoderma eremita | reverse complement strand
AAAATACGAATAACCGTTGTTAGACAGAAATGCTGATTCTTTTTTATATCTGTGATATGTTGGAAACATAGTTGGGACACATAGCGGTATCCATGTAATATATATGATCTAAGGTTACAACATACCACAAAATTAAAAACTAATAGCGTTTTGTTTTCGATAATGTAATAAAATTAAAAAAAAATATCGTAATGTAAGACATGTTCAAAATGCATACCCCGAACGTCTTGACAGCAGCCCAATAGTAACTAAACATGTCTTCTAACGTTAATCAGTAACTGAGGCGTGACCGATCCAATTGCAAGTTTTGTTCCTCTTTTTAAGCGAGCTATATCGCGGGTTTTTATACCATAATTCTCACATATGAGAAGTCTAATAACGCAAGATCAATACGATCAAGCCACTCTATCGATCCTCGCCTCCATCTCCATCAATTTGGAAATATGAAGTAGAGGTACTACTGGACATTTATTTGGTAAATCGCATTCGCTGAGACTTGTGGGTTTTCTCGAGCAGGATATAAATTTGCTGAAGCTGGCACGACATTATGTTAGACCAGTACTAAATAATTGTCTCTATTCAAACTTCCATCAATGAAAAAGGGACCAATGATATGGCTTCCAACTATCCCTGCCCAAACTTCAATCCTCACTATCTATCTATCAAGATCGTCTCCTGAGCTCCTGAGTTAGTATCAATTTATAGGGATGCATTTTATTCTCTTCTAATATGCGAAGAATTGAGGAATGGCTAACATCCAATGCTGCATCTACTTGTCGACTCGGAATATGTGGGTTTTCCTTAAACTCAAGCATTACATACAATTTGGAATCATTAGTGCATTGGAAGGTTCTTTTCTTATCTGCCTTACATACCCAAGTTCGCTAAACTGCTTTTCAATTTTACTAATTGTCTCTTATAGCGGACATGAGCGGCAAATCGGGAAAATCTTCTTGAAACAGGCGAGCAACTTCGACCCATGTTCGTGTTCTCCTTAAGAAACTATCTGCAGAATTGTTGTTTATCCATTTCTGTTAACTAAACTATGTTTCCGATTTCCAATTAACAAAATTGAAACAACACGTACAACACTGACACTTACTGTCATGCGATCACAATCACACAGCAAGTTGCTACGGCGTTTTAAACAAAACCACGGCCTCCTATATAAACCATGCACTAGACTGCAAGTGCATGATTTATACGCAAGTAGATGAATTTATCTATTTACTGTTAATTTTTGCAACAAGATTTTAAACGATGACATTATTAAATAGGGCATGAAGAGACATTTCAGGTGAGGTATCACAAGCCCCTAATTCCTATTTAAAAATTTGGGGGTTGCAACTGTCACTCGAAGAGTGTTTAATATTGGGATGAAATTTTCACTTTGCAGAGAATCGTTAAATAATCTAAAATTGGGGTGCCTCGGGAATTTTTATAAATATGCACAATAATTGAGATAATGAATTTATTCGATTTGGCTGTTCCGCGCTGTATAATACAGTGTATTCATGTACGCTATACATAATACTCTAGTAATGCAACTCAAACATTTGCTGAAAAAATGTATCAAATTTTTGATACGCGCTATGGGAATTTAAGGCCGAACTCAATGTAAACTCAGGCAAATATTTTGCTAGGAGCGGCTGGTGCGGATGTTTTGGGTGGGCAGTAACTGTAGTGGTGCTGCTTCGTCCGGCGCCGTGCTGTTTTGCTAACAATACGGTAGCTATACGAAGTCGTACAACGCAGTACTATCTTAGTTACTACCCATCCAAAACGTTAGTACTAGTGCATCTTCATTTTGCATTAACGATTCACGATTGAAGGTTGCAATATTTCTCGAAACTTGTCAATATAACGTGCTCTATTAATTCGTCAGCAAGACACGCCCTTCCAAAGCCGTGACGTGCAGTGTTAAATCATCATGGAGCTTCTCCACATTTGAAGGGATTGAAGCCCAACAACGACTGACTGAGGTTAGTAGCAACATTCTGGATGAATATGTTGGAGAATACGTCAGCGAAAGCTTGAACAATGTCGGCGGGTTTACCGACAGTTAGCGCTGCGAATAGTTTTGCACCTCAATCAGTATTATCACCGCATTCAAAATAAACTTGACAGATCGTGAAACATTTGTTTTTTTTTCCAGGCTACTTGATTTACTAAGTTATCACATTGTAGCACCGCAATGCATTTCGATTCGCGCTTGGCGCTCGTCATTTGTTTCCAATGATGGTGGTATTTTTACGCAAAACTATATAATTGTGGTGCTACTTTTTTTGAATTTTTTCTTATGTAAACGGATATGGAGAAAGCAAAAATGATTGTCATGTCTGAAGTTTGCAGCAACGTTGTCTACCATTCTCCTATCTGTTATATATATATATATATATATTTGTTTGTCTTTTTCTCATTCATTTACTGCAACTTCAGATATGGCACTCTCGGTACATGTGATACATTGTTGTTTTCAGAAAAAAATTCTCCATCAGAATCACGTAAAACAAAGTATAGTCTAATTAAAAAACAAAACTTGGCCCTAAAACGCTTAAGGGCTATAGACAATTTTATCAGCGTATTTGATAGCCTACATCCAGCCGTTTAATTTTCCCTTCCAATTATTAACATCGGCATAAAGATGCTACGGACTCGTCTTTTTTTTATAAAACACCTGTGTATCAAATATGTATTTATAAACGTAATAACTTCTTGTACTGCTCTAAAGATACGTGCACGTATTCAACTCGGAGTGTTCACAGCCATGGCTGTGAACACTCCGAGTTGTGTTTACATTTCTTGTGGGAAGATAAGATATTATTATTTACAAATGTAAATAAGCTAAATAGATAGTACGTTAAAACGTAAAACACAAAATCCTTATATCCCCGGAGTGACTATGCTACAATATCTGCAAATTTAATGATAAGAAACCCTTGCCATAATAGTAGGATTAAGGCAATACTGTATTAACTCAGCAGTAAAGTTAAAAAGTAAATTTGGAACATACCGTATTTATTCTAATTGGAGACGCAATTCCAATAACCGCCGCATTCTAATAGACGCAGCAACAACATAATGCCGAATGAAATAAACGTCGCACTCATACTTATAATTGCGTACATGTTTCTGAATCTGTTTTTAGAATTAATTTTTATTTTCGAATGTGTGTTTCTTTAGATATGTCTGTGATTTCTCCTAATTAAACATATTGGTCCATATTTCCACCTAATGTTTGATTTAACAAAACTGTAGCTAAATTTTTAATTATAATGTTTAACCTTTTACTGTGAATATTACGACTGTTGGCAAAAGTTTTATTCCCAGAAAAGATAAGAAGCCGAATTACAAATGTAGTCACGGCATTAAATTAAATTAAATGTAAGATGTAATTACGACTCGTTATTAGTAGGCGTATCACACTGATAAAATTAAGGAAAAGCCAAACATATCCAACTTTTAAATATCGCGCTATATTTCGTAAGCACGGTACAGTCGTACTTCCAGGTTTGGTCGTATCCACGCGGAGGGCGCTGTAATGACATACGTGTTTCCAACGAAATGTATAGAGGCTGCGTTTCTCTTTAATTGGTGCTCTGTGATCTAAACTAAGTTGCAATATAATTGTTTTGAGATGGACAGCAAAAGAATAGGAGGATCTGGTTTGATTCGAAATAAACGCCGCACCTCTTTCAAACGCTGCAAAGATAGACGCTCTAAATGATTAACCGCCGGAGCGCTTATTAGAATAAATACGGTAATAATATAAAAATACATCATTCCACTGCTCTGGTAAACAGTGGCAAAACCTGGATTAATTGGTTCCCCCGCAAAAAAATGGTGTAGGGATCCTCTCTTGGGATTTTTTTTATTATAGTTTGATTCCGACGCGACTGCCTGGAGCGCTGATATGCTAGGGGCTGGCAAGGATAGAACTCCCTCACTTATGGTAAAGGTTTATTATTACTATTTCTATGGAAGTAGTTACATAAAATTAACTTTAATCAATTGAAAATTAAAACTACAAACAAATTTATGGTGCTATCAGTAAGGTGATATTATTTTAAACAACATTAGTAATTATATAAGTGAAAATTAAATAGCAATTGCCATCAAAGTTTGAAACCAACGAGATGTTCTAGTCATAATTATCAAGTATTACATGAATTCTGAAAGCTTATTCAGCCGTATCTTTAATTTATAACTAATAATATGTTTAGATAAATTTACCGATTATATTTCAAACATTTCATGATTCGGCGATTTAACAAAAAAAATGCCATAGTATTTATATGAAAATTTTAAAACTAATGATTACCTATATTTTTTTATTTTTATCAAACGTAATTACTCATATATTTTAGAAATTAATATAATAATAAATTCTCAAATAGCTAATTTAAATACTAAACTAAAATTAAATAAATAAAATGATTATATTAAATACATTTCATTTAACACTCGTCTGAAAAGAGATCTGTAAAGAATCCGTGAAACTTCATTTCGTCTTTCTGACAATTAGATGGCGCCACAATAACAATTCTCAATTGGAATTCCGTCTAACACGTGGGTAAATATTTTAGCTTACAAAATGGTCTTTTTAATTATAACAAGAAATGGTGTTTAATGTATTATTTTGTTTGTTTGTTAATGTAAGCGGATCTTGTGCAAGACATGTAAGGAAGTATAAGGAAAGTAATAATCAAACCAATCAGTACGTGTGAAGCTTCCTAATCTTTATTATTCTGATAACACATGTTCGTAACCACGTAATGGTTGTTGTGTTTTCCTTATCATGCGTACAATGTTTGGTGGCATGTTTTGTCGGTATTTACTAAAATATATCCTCTTCATGTTCTGTGTTTATTTACGACCTTATCATTGCGGAGCAGATACATCAAAAATAATCAAATATTTATACGTTTATGTACGTTTTACTACTCAGTTGATAAGCAAGAATAATTTGGAAGTCTTAAAAATATATGCTTTAAAGTATAAATTATTTCTGTACGTACAAAATCGTAGTATACCCACTTATATTATACAACGAGCACGTAAGGTTGGAATAAATTTATTTAAAATTCAGGTGTTTTTTTCTCACAGAAACGCTGGGACCCGTCGATTTTTGATTTTAGTTGCACGCCCTATATCTAAAGCCATTAATTCTAAGATATTTTTAAGTCTTTTTATAAAAGTGAGATTTTTTGAAATTATTTTAATATAACGAGTTAATCGTGGAAAAATGACAGTAAGACAGTCTTAAGTCTTCATTACTAGCTAGGAGATCATGTAATTGGACCACGTTTTTTGGAAGGACAAGTGAATGGTCAAGTTTATTTAGACTTTTTAGAAAATCATTTACCGTTGTTATTGGAAAATGTTCCCCTAAATGTTCGTTAAAAGATGTGGTATCTGCACGATGGGGCTTCATTACTTCACCTTGAAAGGTGGACAGGTAGAGGGGAACCAATTCAGTGACTAGATCCATCAAAAATTAACTTCTTCATGTGGTCATATGTAGAAATAACTTTGTATAGCAAACACCGCCAACTACACGAGGTGATATGAAAAACAAAATAAGAGAAGCATTCTCGAGTAATTAATTAAGAAATGTAAGACAATCGCTTGAAGAACGGGTGCAATGCTGTGTTGGTGGACATTTTGAACGTTTAGTATATAACTACATCGTAAACGGTTGGGTTAATTAATTAAATGTTAATCATTAGTGTAAGTTACAAATGTTTGTATTTTGTAGTTGTATTAAACATTAGCTGTCACTTTTCCATTACTAACTTGTTATATTAAATAATTTCGAAAAAATCTCACTTTTTAAAAATACTTTAAAATATCTTAGAAATTAATGACTTTAGGTATACAGAGTGCTCAATAAAAATGAAAGTAACTAAACTATTCTTTCATTTTATGATATAAAACACAGGATGATCCATTTAAAATATTTGAGAAATTAATGTCTTTGAGTTTTGCCAGTGTTGAAAAAATGTCACGTTGCTATAAAAGTGGGTCAATATAAAAAATCTATGCTTGTAAAAGAAAATTTCAGGCTGTGTCGTTTGCCTCGAATGCACAGCGATTTGCCGATAAAATTGACTATAACTAATGAAATACGCTGGAATTGTATATTGGGGGTGTGAGGCATGAGCTTAATCTAAATCTGAAATGATATATATGGTGTTCCATTTAAGAAAACGTATATTTGGTTCAGCCTGGTGATATCGAACACCTGTATATATGGAAATAATTTTAAAATGTTAAATTTAAAACTGTACACAAATTTTCGTAAATAACTTTTGTTGATATCTTATGTGATAACGGATATACCCAGTTTTCCAGCACTAATGCGTCACCCTGTATATTATAACCACATTTATGAGTTTTATAACGGCTGTAAGAACTACTTTTAAGCAAGTATTATTTAAATAATATACAACAGAGGAGTTGGTAGGGCGAACAAATGGTGCATAGCGCATTACGAGAAACCGATCATAATATCCACGGGATAAAAGGCAAAATGGTTTTCATCACACATCTCAAACATTGTCTTCGTACGTACCTGCAATTCTGCTTGGGAAACGTCGATTTCTCCTTTGTAAACGAATTCAATGATGAATTTCAGATCAGCGTAACAGATGTCTTGTGGCATTATAATGGTGGGATGTTTACACGGGTTCTCCAGGAGGAGTTTTTGAAAGTAAGAAGAACATGCGGATAAAACAACCTATAAGAGAAATTTATTGAAATGCTCTTGTGAAACTAGTAAGAACATTACGATTCTTGAGTTAGCCAGTTATAATGAAATGCAATGTTTTTTAATTCTGAACTCAGCTGCTGCACAGATAATTGTTTCAAAGATAAAAACCCAACAAGGCAGTATTTAAAGTTTGTACTTTGATTAAATTAGTTTTTTTCTGTTACTTGAATATTTATTTCAGCTTAAATTTTTTTATTAGTATAGATAATAGACACGTAAATATTACACGACTGTTATTTTTGATAAACTATGAAACAGAGGAATCCGATAACGAAGTTATTAAAATAATCTTTCTCTGAAGTATACCGTAAGCGCAAACGTTTGATTAGATATACATATATGGAAGTAGGACGAAAGAAAGAAAAGATAGCATTGACACATTTTGTACTACACTCCTCACCTTTTGCTTAAGTTCATGATTTATATTTTTATTGCAATTATACAAACATACACTTTGAGGAGCATTAATTAATAGTGTAAACGGTGAAATTAGGTCTCTTTTAATACATACATAATACATATATAGAGAAGCGTTGGAGAATTTGTGACCTACGCGTATATCAAGATCGTCTTCTATATAGGACATACTAAAATTAAAATGTTGCGCTTACGGTATATACATTATGCGGGAGACGAGTATTTCTATTAGAGCAACTTGCACGTTATTATGTTGAAATAGGTCTTATTGAAGGCATTTGATACTACAATTTCGAATTTATTTATAATGAATTTGAATGTAAATTACAAAATCTTTTTTAATAGAAAGAAAAACGTCTCACTTTCCATTTTCTATAAAAAATAAATTTTGTAAAATATATTGTACAGAGTTTAATGTACTGTACCTTGTATTTAGTAAAATAAAAATAATAGATACCTTATGTGCCTTTAAAGACAGATCGTTGCATGCTAGTGTGACATCGACGAACGCTTCGTTTTGCAAAAGTTGGTGAAAAACTGTGGTCATATTGCTTTGATAATTGTTCCATCGGAGGCAGTAGTGCTGACTAGACATAGTACCTAGAAATAAATAAAATACATTATATTTCATGTAAAGAGCATCATTAGCGATAGTAATTTCCTCCAAATATATTATAGCGCATATTAGTTAACTTATCATTATTTCCTAATTCATTCAAACCAAGCCTATTTTTACCAAACTGATGGAAACAAGTAAAGACAATGGAAACGTTTTAATATATTCAAGAATTATTTGTACATTTGAACTAGGTATTTTTCAACGTAAGGCATTTGTCGCAACGTGGAACTAGTTTTTGTATACCCTCCTCAAACCATGTTGCCGCCGAGGTTTTCAACCAATCTTGCACAGTGGTTTTCAACTCCTTATTAGTGTTGAACCGGCGTTATCCCAACCACCTATTCACTCTTGAAACAATAAGCAAACAACAAATGAAACAAATGGAAGTCGCTTGATGCCAAGTCCGAGCTGTAGGGTGGTCGAACACCTCCCATACAAAATTCTTGAGCTGTTGTTTTTGTTTGTGCTGCAGTGTGAGGCCCTGCATAGGTATTTTCATGAAAAAGGATAATGCCTGATGACAACATGTCTCTCCTTTAGTTCTGTATCTCTCTCTGGATACGTTTAAGGGTTTCAAAATACGCCGTTGCAATTCAATTGTCGACCAACTGTGGTCCGTCAATTCCGCCAGAAAAATTCCCCTTCAATCCCAAAAGACAGTAAAAAGCTCTCGGTAAAAACAAGGTTTGTTTGATCTTCTTTAGTTTGTTGGACGAAGTCGAATGCATTCATTATTTTGTTTGCTCTTTTGTCTCGGAGTTCACCAACTGAACCCACATTTGGTCGCCGTTTACAATCCTTTTCAAAAAAGTTTTTCTTCCTCATTGTATCGCTGCCAAGATGTTAGAGCAGCATTCGTTGGCATTTATGAGGGAGATGTTTAGGGGTCCACCGTGCACAAAATTTGTTGTAGGCGAGTTGTACAGTAACAATGACACTCAGAGATGGCCGGGAAATGTCATGAAAATCGGCAGAGAGTTCAGAAATGGTGAACCGCATTTAGGGGGAGCTTCGATTGTATACGTCATGATAGAATAAGCGCTTACATCAAAACCACGGCATGGCCGATCCGATTCGGAGGCACTATCGCAACTGAGTATCCATTGGTAACCTAACAAAACTTAAGAAAAAATAGCGCTCACATTCAAGAAGCTTCATCTTTATGAAATTATTAAATACTGGCAAATCACTTTGCTTAGTTCCATGTGTGAAAATCTTCAAGTGACATAAATTTCATCCCAAGTCGCGGATAATAAATGGCAGTTTACTCCCCTCCCCTCTTGAAAATCGAAATTGTGAAGAGCCAAATCCTAAGTTGGACCACCCCAACATACCCTGCAAATTTCATTGAAATCCGTTCAGTGAAAAGCAAACAAGGCAAAAAATCAATTCTATTTATGACGATGATATGAGTTTCGTTATGTAAATATTGATACTTTCTTAGGAAAATACCAGACGCACATGCTTTCTAGCGTATCAAAGTAATTGAGGTGAAAAAAATATCTAAGAGCAATTACCCTCTACTTATAAACTTGTTGAAAGTGATCACGTTAATGAGTATATCAGTAACTTCCATTCAAGGCTACAACTGAAAAGATAGCGGATAAGTTGATATGACCAACATTTTCGTCTAGCTTTCTTTTTAGTGTTTTTTAATCAAATTCAAATGTTGTTGTTTCCAGAAAGATTTATGATCGGAGGTTGAGTTTATTGCTACTGGTATGGTACAAGTGGTGCAAAGTATATTTCTGACAGTGCATATAACTATACAAAAGTTACATACTTTTATTGCTTGTATCCCAACATGTTTTGGAGTTTCCTTTGCTAGCATTACAAGAGAGTTTGTAGATACTATATTAAATGTTAAAATTAAAAGGTTTAGCGATGATACATAAGACTACGGAATGCATGTACAAATCAAAACGTACGCGGTAAAAAGTATTCAGGACTAAGAGACGTGATAAGCCAGTCTTTTGACAGAAAAAAAATTGTGTTAAGGGAGAAATATAATTTAGTAGGGAAGTAAAAACTTTCTGCAGAGGAGGATAAAATATTACTCTCATTCATCTTGTTTGAATAATTTATCCAATAGTAATATAAAGGAAGAGATGCAATGCGCAGGTAGGTATAGGCATTAAGGATTAAGCAATGTACCGATTTCATCATTCATATTTCATGAAATATTTATGTATTTCATTAAATGCTGATCTACGGTAGTGAAATTATAGAATAGTTTTGTCATTCGATATTTTAACTAGTTATTGTATTAAATATCGTTTGCGTTCTGTTTAAAGTCTGTAATGAACTATCATACCAAATTCCTAATCTTAAAAATGACTTTAACGTTTATTGTAACCAGCGCCGTGTAGATAGATTACAAAATAGTTACATTGTTTACCATGCATGGAAGGAAGTGAAATAAGAAAGAGAATTGACCAACAGCTTACGGACTTGATAAATAAAAATGAAACGAATAGTGCGTTACTAACAAATGAGATATATAAAAGATTAATAAAAGATGTGAAACGTGCCAAAGAAAGTTCTTCGAAATTATTCACTGCTGTAACATTTATATACTTATAATAAGTGATATTCAAAAATAAATTGTACCAATGAAAGAAACGAACTCTGAAGTGGTCTTTTACGCTATGAAAGATAATTTATTAGTTGTGCTTTATGATTCTCACCGTGCGATGGGATATGGAGGAAGAGATCGTATGGTTAATGAACTAAATAAGAAGTATAAAAATATAACACAGTATTAACGAAATTTCCTGTGTTAAATATTTTTCGTTTTTGGAGCTCCTAGAGTTCTGCAAACCGAGAACGGTAGTGAGTTTTGTAATTAAATGATAAAAAGTTCACGAGATATGTAGCCAGAGCAAAAAATTGTCCGCGGAAAACCGAAGCACAACCAAAGCAATGCGGAAAACATGCTCGCCACTTGGATGCACCAACAAATGAAGTAAATGCTTACATTTTGTCCAACTATCGTTCTGTCATCAAAAGAATCCCTTATAAGGCAATCTTTTGTTTAGATACAAAAGTTGGTTCAACAACGTATTCTTTGCCGAAAGAAATAATAGATCCAACCAGATGAAGAAGATTTAAACTTTTTCAAAACGCGAAAATAGTAACTGAGCATCGAAGATAGCGATACAGAAAATCTCGTGAATGAAGATAATTATAATAGAAAAGATTGTGAAGAAACTGAAGAAACAAAACGTGTAATTTGTTGATAAGCCTGCTAAGAGAGCTATTGCCTTTGCACTCGCCATTGGTTCAACAGTTCGTGTAAAAGTTTCTGACGTAGATCGTGGAAGGGGAGATCCTAGGTCTATACTTGCCATTGTGCTAAATGTTGCTGATGATAATTGTTATAAATTATTGGCAGAAACCTGTATATTTAAATGTATTTTTCTATCTGATAAGAATATACGAGAATTTTACATTTATTTTTTATTACTTGCGAAAAATTTATTCCAAAGATGCATTTATGATGTATTTAGATGTATAATTTAGGTTTATTCTAATTTTTTTTTGGAAATAATTTATTTTATTAGTTACGGGAATCATGGAATACCGGAGTAATACCCTTTAACGGTAACAATATATACGTAAATTTCTCTCCTATTTTCTACTTTGTATCATTATATTATATAACAATTATCTGGCTTTTCATATATACTATATGTGCGATAGGGTAACTACATATGTTAGTTATCATTGTTTATTTGCCTTATCGCACAACAAACTACAAAATATACACACGCACACATTCAAAGCATATGTTTATATTTACAGATGCACCTTACTCGACTAAACCCTGTCGTCATATTTCATATCAGTCAAGGAACGCTCCTATAATATTTACAATAATAAGAATAAGTTCAATCCGTTAGACAAACAAAAATAGATTAACGTGAAAGAAATATGTATTACAATACTTTGAAGGGATTAAGACAAAAAGATTGTCAAACGTGTAGCTATAGTGAATACAAAAATGTACATATTATTTCAGTTTCCTTTTAAAGTTCGTGTGGTAACATACAATATGTTGATAACATAGGGTACACTATTTCCCGTACATTAAAAATCACATCGTCTCCTTTAAACATTACCCTACGAATTGGGACGCACTATAATTTTCTATTTTGAGCGTACTAGCTTTAGAGGGGAACCCTTACTGTAGTTGGGGTTGTGAGGACCTTTTCCAACCCTCATGCATATGGGTAAGACCGAGAACTAACACAGGGGAACTTTAGCTTGTCTCCACGCAGACACGCAGCACACAGACTATCGCAAGCTAGCTCACTATTTCTGTGAACTGCCATACAAAGATGAAAAAAATATCTACGAAAAAATCAAAAGTATTCCTAAATTTGGAATTAAAAGCTAAGTTAAAAATTAAATGTCGTGCAGGTGCATTTTAAATTCGTAGTATTAAGAATTCAGGGTTATCAACAATATCTATACAGATTAACAAGGAGCGATTAATCGATGTTTGGAAGCTCTTACTCTATCGTAAATTTGCCAACATTCTTGAAACTCTACAAACTCAAGCTTTGTAATGTAGGTACCATCTTTACCCATACGTAATAAACAACTGAAAAAAAGCCCGGATAATATTTATATATGTGAATAATTACTCTTCTCCGACAGTTTGAACAGGAATATTCATATTTTCCTAGGACTGAAAAATTCTGAACCAGCTGTAAAGAAAAAAACCTAGAAACAAAATAAAATTTTGCTGGAGTGGCAGTGTATTCATGTACAATCGCGGAATCACACTGGGAAAAGGAAAGCATGAAAAGTATTTGCTTTCCCTAAAATACTAGAAATATAATATCAACGTTAACGTACACTCGTGGCCACATAAAAGTTTCCGACCTAAAATCGAGATCTCTATATGTCTGTTTCATTATTTTCATCTTTTGTCTACTCATTTTTCTCTTGTGGTTGTTTGCATGATTGCCTTCTGTTAGATAATATTTCTCCGTCTTCGGGTTTTTTTTATTCTTCTTATCACTTTCACTGCAGTTTCCATTTTGTTTTTGTCGTTTCCTTCCGCGTCTCCCCCGTGTACCTTTATTATCCACTTTACTAGTGACTCTTAGTTTCTTAAAAGCCTATTGTACGATACACCATGTTTTAAGCGACCGGAAATTCTATTAGCTTTAGCTATTTAGACTTTTGCTTCAATAATTATATGTTCCGCCAAGACCTTGAGCAAATCTAAATATCCAGGACGTGGTCACCTAGCGAGATGTTGCCGAAGTATACACTCGCGCAGGGCCGTCTTAAGCCAAGTGGAGGCTCTAGGCACTGGGATGATTGGGGCCCTTTCGAGAGAATTTTAGAATCGATATTAACAGGAACGAACAACATTAGCGTTGGTACAGTTTATTTTTAACACTTTACGAACAAATGCAAACACACTTAAAAAATCTATACCGATAGAAGAGGTACTTTCCCAGACATTTGAGTGGAGTCACGAATGACATCTTCCATTTCATCAATTACCTGGCTTTCAATGGACATCAGCGACAAACTGCTCAATTCTTTTCTGAAGAATTGTAATTCTCAATTCATTTAGTTTTGAGAGGGAGAAGGACCGTTCTCCACCACAGTTAGTACCATCATGCATAAAAAGATTTTAATTGCTTTTTCCATATCCGCAAAAGCATCTTCAATATTATTTTCTTTTGAAAGATGATATGATTCTGAAATACTCATAGCCTCTTCACTCTCACTATTTCGGACATCTCTAAATTATTCTGTTAGGTGCATTACATCTTTAACTTTTTTGTGCTAATGTCACTGTAATAGATTTTTTTGTAAATTCGTCACTGCCACAAATAATCGATCCTTAATTAACGGTTTAGTTGACCAAGCAAAGAATGTATCATATTCCAACAGTAAATAATTTAGTTGGGCGAAGCGAATAATTTCAAATTTGGTATGTATAGTAAACAAAAGAATTTTTCACGGATTACGTAAGACTTAACCAGCAACCAGCTTCTAAACCTTTAATAGAAATCGAATCTTGTATAATGATTGAAAAATTTATCATGGATTCCGCTGCTGTCGCTAACGTTTGGGGCTCCATTGATCGCGGGGCTCTGGACTCTAGCCCAACAGGTCCATACGTAAAGATGGGAATGCACTCCCCGTTGACATTGTACACCACTGTAACGATATGCATGTGTTTGCCCTAAAGATAATGTGTGCTAGAAAGCAAAGTTGTTTTCAGAGCGCAAAAGTAAAATTTCTCGTCAGGGATTATGTGTGAGTTTAATTTTAACAACAGCAGTCTGATTATTCATCATTGAGTACTACACTATTTCGTAAGCAGAGTAAGTATATAATTTTGTAATTAGCTTGTATAATAACGCCAAGGCAGCTATTTTTATTGTAAAATAGAAACTCATATATCTTAGACCATAGATGCATAACTACGCGACTACAACGCCGCGTAACATTATGTGGCAGAAAACGAACCTCGTAAACCAAAATTTATTGAGAAATGCTCTTGGTACAGTCCAATACTTTTGTCTCATCTTCTCATAACCCTAAATAAATATTGTGACTCCCAAACAGACAGAGCCGTATCTAAAGCGTTCAGAAAAAAAAAATCAACCAAAGGAAAGGGTCGCTACAAAGATAAATATGTCAAGAAGTATTGCAGTATTGATTGATACCAAATAACTGAAATTATGATATTCAGATCGAAGTCAACGATAAATAAAAAATATGGCCAGTCTCTCCTACCATTAATTGTTAACATAGCTCTTCATTTCTGTTGATACCGTAAAAAAAGATCAGTTACATGGTTTTTGTTTGGCTTCTCAATATCAAGAAACGCTACTAGTTTTAAATTTTCGGTGTGTTTTAGCTAATTTCGTTAATCAGAGGGATTTATTTTTTACTGCTAGTTTTTGCAATAGATTTTTATACTATAACATTTTTGAATGGAGCCCGAAGAGACCTTTCAAATATGGCATTACGAGGGTCTAATTCTTATTTAAAATTTGCAGGTTGCAACTGTCACTCGAAGGGGATTGAATATAGGAATGAAATTTTAATTTTGGAGGAAATTTTAATTCACAATGTAAAATTGACGTGCTTCGAGAATTTTTATGAATATGCACAATAATTAAGATGAATTTATTCCATTTGACTGTTCCGCACTGTATATTCCTGCACCGTCAAATACATATGTAATGAACTATCATTATTATGGCTTTATTGATGTATAAGTCTCCGTAACTACCGTATTTATTCTAATAAGCGCCCCGACGAGTATTTTCCTATATGATTCCGGTACACCAAAAGTTACATTCTCGGGATTATCGCAGTAGAGTGGAATATTGCGTCAGAATTCTTGCGTTACAGTATGAAAATCCTGAATTTTTTTAAAATGCATGGTTTTCAGACGAAGCACATTTTCATTTGTCGAGCCATGTGAATCGGTGCACAATTCGATTTATGGAATTTGCCAGACAGGTTCAAGAAGTTCCTTTACATAGTGTAAAAGTGAGTGTCGGGGCACGGAATCATTGGTCCGTACTTTATCGAAGAGAATGGTAGACACGTTACACTTAATCAACAGCGGTATATACAAATTGTAACACGTTTAATATGTTTAAAAAACCAAAGAATTATAAGTTCTGTACTGCTTATTTCGGGCTATACTGTATTATTTCTAGGTTCTGTTCGTTTGTGTATTCCTAACGTCGCTCTTGTTTATGCTTGAGTAAGGTCCACTAACGCTGTTGTAGGTAATAAGGTAATCAAGGGTGTATAATAAATATTAACTTAATATTATTTGCCTAGGCGTATGTATTTAGTATTAGGTTCGTTCCAACCCGATACGGTTACTGTACAGTATCTGTGCATTGGAAAAATAGTGTTCCAACTACTTTCAGGACTATACGCAGCACGGTGAAAAAGGTGTTAACTTAAATTGGCATCATACACGGACAGTAATCGGACGGTCAAAACAGTACACAGCTGTGAGTGTGTACTACTTGTACTGACATGCCCAGTTTACATATATTGAGATATCCGGATCCAGATGACCACTTACTTACTGCAAAACAACGAGAAAGAAATGAATGATTACAAATCCCTTCCAACTTTCCAAGTTTGCTTATCGTGATATTAAACGTATGCGCATAGAAGGTACACGTCTCGTATGAAAATCGGGGTTAGAACAAAACTATTATTTACACTAGGTTTTACAAAGCATATTCTATGATAGATTATTAACTGCCTGGGGTGCTAGGCGCTTGATTTATCGCCGAACGTCTTTTTTGATGTTACGCCAATCACAAACTTATTACTTTGCAGATAGAGACCCAGTAAGATTCAATAATTGCGAGCATTAGTAATTGGTTGGAAAACACAACTGAGCCAATCCTGAACATACACGCTAGTTTCTACAATACCTAGATTATTTATTAAATAACCATAGCATGATCTTGTAGATACGTAGAATTAAAAACGATAATAATAATTTACTACGATACATATCGACGTCGTATAATGTCGGCCGCGGTATCGCATACGGTATATGTATGTGAGCAATTTGAAATAACAAATTTTAACAAATAGAGATATTTAAATGACCATAAAATTATTTTTGGCCAGCCAACGTAAGGAGATAAGTTAATACTATAAACAACACTAGATAATCGTCCAATATTATTCGGACATATCTCCGTATATGTACTGTTTACGTATTACGTAAACACATGATATTATTTCACATAAAAATATCATTCTAATCAGATGTTGTTGATAGCAAAATTAACAATACTATCAGTATACCAATCTGCAGTTGATAGGTAATGGATATCATATCATTCTGTGTGCAGTTAGGTAATAAACGTAAAGTATTTCTAAGGCCATATGTGTATGTAACGTACATATATACAGGATGACGCATTAGTGTGGCAATGCTCGATATATCCGGTATCACATAAGATATCAAAAGGTTATTTACGAAAATTGTAGACAGTCTTAAACTTCACATTTTAAAATTATTTTCATATATACAGCGTGTTTCACATCACCAGGGTGAACCAAACATTTTCTTAAATGGAACAGCACAACAACTGACATTTTTCCATGACTAACTCGTTATATTAAGATAATTTTAAAAAATCTCATTTTTTAAAATATCTTAGAAATTAATGACTTTAGGTATAGAGAGTGCTTAATGAAAATGAAAGTACCTGAACTATTCTTTCCGTTTATGATATAAAATACAGGCTGATCCATTTAAAATAATCGAAAAACTAATGTATTTGAGTTTTGACTCGCCCTGTATTCAGTTTTGACAATTTTGAAAAAATGTCACTTTGCTACAAAACTGGCCGAATATCAAAAATCTATGCATGTGAAAAAAAAAATCAGAATGTGTCGTTTGCAGTATACAGGGTCTTGAATCCACAGTGATTTTCACATAAAATTGGCCATAACTTCTGAAACATGCTGTATAGTTCAATGAAATTGTACATTCGAAGTGTGTGGCATGAGCATAATCTAACTCTGAAATAATATACAGGTTGTTCCCTTAAAAAAAACGTATGTTTGGTTCACCCTCGTGATATGAAACACGCTGTATATATGAAAATAATTTTAAAATGTTAAGTTTAAGACTGTCTGCAATTTTCGTAAATAACTTTTCATGATATTTCATATGAAAACGGATATATCGAGCTTTACCACACTAAAGCGTCAACCTGTATGTATATATGTACAGGATGCGTGAGCAAAATTCGAACCAGCTTCAGCTTTAATTTTCCGCCAAGTTTTTCGTTCGTCAGAGGTTGGTGTTGGTGTCTGAAAAAGCGCGTAGTAAACATCCGCAACTTCAAACAGGTTGCGATGTTCAAACCAAGTGCGCGGTATAATCGAAAAACCGCACTTTTCGAAAGCCTTCCCGCTGGGCGCTCAGCAATTGAAATAATAATTAAAATATACGGTTTCAGAATAATTCAACGAAGGTTCAAGTATCACTCGAACGCATTTACCGTAAAGATCTCCGCAGACGTTGAAAGAGCTCAAGGGATGACTTTGGAGAACCCAGAGCAATCATTGGCAAAACTGGCATCAATTGTGGATGTATGTGAGATAACAAGGCGTCGAATTACCGACGAGGATATTCGATACAAATTGTGCACAATAAAATACGATGGATGTTATATCAGGACGTCAGGATATGTTCGCACAATCAGACAACGTCCAATGGACCAATAGATATGTAGCGTAATTGAAGAAATCACGAGTAAGTTCCGGCATTCCAATGGGGCGTCATTCAGGAGCTCTGTTGAGACATATATATGGAGAGCTGCATTACAGCGTGCATGCACACACTTCAGAGTCAGAATGAATGCCGTCATTCAAGCTAATGAGCAATATATTGCATAATTGTGCTCCATGGAGACCCTCCAAATGCTACGTAAACGTTTTTTGTAGTATTTAATATTTCGTAAATAAAATTCTGATACGAAACTGTAAACTCAGGAAATAGAATATCGAACTGAGAAGGAACATATGCGAAAAACATGTATGAAACTGGATCAAATATTTCATCATTTACATCGAACACAAAAAGAAAACAATGTATTTGAAAACAATTTTCAAACCGTTCGATTATTTTGTCTTTCTTCAATGTCCATTTAAATGTTATAAAGGAAGTTCAGAAAATTCAAGCAGCTTTACTTTAAGTTTACGGTGGTTATGTATGTATGTACTTAGAATTTCTTGTTTAGAACTTGCTTCCAGATTATGCAGACTGTTCCATTGTTTGATATCATCTTGCAACCAAAACATTCTGTTGTTTTTGGCATTTTAATTAGCACAAAAGATATGACCAAATTATTAATTTAACTGACTTCGTAGTTGCAATAAAGCGTGAATAATAAGTGTGAAGACTAACTTTTAATATTTTGTACTTTGTACATATGCATATTATTATAACAGCTGCCGCATTTTTTGTTTGTTGTATGTATTGAAGTAAACAGAAGAAAGCGTCGATAGTAATTTTGCGACGAAAGCGAGTAGTACTATGGTTGTAGGAACCACTATGGCACTACTCCCTCAAAATGACTTCACCCCTAATACAGGAATACCAGGGGTGAGGGACAACTATGACGCAGCAAAGTAGATTTCATATCTGATAGTACTTCATCCTATCATACAAATGCTATAGAAGTTTCTCTCGTTCTATACTGCTTGCTCTCCCTAATCCGCAAAACCGTCAGTTAGGAATTCTACTGTCTAGCGCGTTGAAGCCCCTACTTCAGTTTCCTGTCCGTTATTTATTACCTCCGTCACACTTGGGATTCTTCAATTGCAGGTAGTAATTTTTGCGATTCTCCATTAGTTGAATTATTATGTACAGTATATTTTCCATTCCTCTTTTGATTTTGTTCACCTAAACACCGACGCAACACTTTTAAACAATAAAGAACCATCGTTATTGTTAATTCCATTTAATATATGTAGTTTTAAAGTATTAAAAACTTTCTGGTCATTTAAGCTAACCATTTGGATACTTTATTTTCGAAGGTATGGCGATATCGTTTTAATTTATGTATTGATATGCTCTCCATGTTTATGGTGCAGCACTCCTTTGAGTTTTAAAAATATTTCAAAGTGGTCCAATTTTTGGGCGAGTTACTATAGATTTAGTGAATAGTCCCTTAATTTCAGTAAATAAAAACATGCGTAAAGAGATGTTTAATGCTTCACATTACTGCTTATGATTTTCTCACAAACATTCAATCTGTAGGGCAAATATGTCCTTATCAAACTATTTACTACCGTGTTTTTTCTTCCGTACGTACAGATTTCGTACTACAGAGCGTCTCAAGCTCCGTATTCAGTATAGGATATAATAGCAACTTTTATCTCTTACTATCCTTAGTTGCTGTCATTAGCGCTATCTTCACTACCGATTGCTATGTTGCAACTTATTTACATATGTCGGCGTCGGTAAAGTACCTATCTATCCGCCTATTAGCGTCAACTGCTGTCAATCGTTATTGTCGTAGTTTTAAGATATTTTTAGTTAAATTCCACGTTAATTTATTTATATATAGTTGTACAAATCGTTCTTCTCAGAATGCTTCCATCTTCTTCGAGCGTGCAAAGGGTAATATGGATATTTTTCTTGTTTTTTAGAAATTTTATAACCTATACATTTAATTACAGTTTTCACTGCATTAACGGAGCCTGTAGGAAGAAAACGGCGTAAGGAAAAAAAATTAGGATGAAGGAGAGAGAAGTGTATGATCGCAAATGCTTTAAATTATTTTAATAAAACTATGAATGTAAGTGCTGCCGTTCAAGAAGCAAGTAAAGCTTTGTGTTGCTCAGAGCGTACAATCTATAATATAAAACAGGAGCAAAAAACTGGTTCATTATCAAGTCCAAAAACCCCAAGAAAAGGAAAGGCATACAACTATATGACCGATTACAAACATATGATGAGAACACGCAAGTACCTATTCGACGTAAAGAGCATGTTTTTTTTATACAGAATATGCCACCTACATTAAATGCAATTCTTGCTGCTGTCAATGCTGATGATGATCTCCCTAA
>JARFOC010001158.1:238432-280534 GCA_031763485.1 Osmoderma eremita | reverse complement strand
TTATATTGTATATATCTAGTATATTGTATACTTTCTTAAGTTTTACATTTTTAAATGTATATTGCAATTAATTTAAAAGTAAAAATATAAATCGGGAATTATTCTACGTATTGTATTATTGTATTGTTTTCGAATCGCTTTTTCTTAGTACAATATTTAATTTAACAAAAATATTCTACCGATACCGTTTTTTTTTAATTATATAATGATAGCTGCAAACAAAACAAGAACTGTTAATATAGATT
Source organism: Osmoderma eremita (assembly GCA_031763485.1). Taxonomy (NCBI): domain Eukaryota; kingdom Metazoa; phylum Arthropoda; class Insecta; order Coleoptera; family Scarabaeidae; genus Osmoderma; species Osmoderma eremita. The sequence continues at coordinate 280,289 of JARFOC010001158.1, read as the reverse complement.
TTACAAATAACTGTTCCAGACATTTTCCTGTTTCTTTCATCACATACCAATTCTTTCGTTTCCCTTCGTATTTCGCCAATTTATAGAACATCCTGCTCTACCGCATACCCCTTTGATTTGTCGCTAAGCCAAGCAAACAAAAATTCTCAAATTTAGATTTTTTTGTGCTGATAACAATTTGTTTGATGAAATGAAGTATCATTTCGTAAGGATCACCCAGATTTTTTAAATCTGCTCTAAGAAAGTTTGTTTACACAACATAAGCCCACATTAAAAAAAAAACAATGTTAAAGAAACCTGGAGAACTATTTAGACTTTCAAAGCACTATAGCAAAATACATTAAATGTACTATACCCCTACCTAATCCACCTTAATTTCACAAATTATATATATGCACATATATCTTCATCCTATATGTAATATGCGAACCATTTACAATGGTTCTTTAATTGCAGTGGCGGCTCGTCGGGGATGCCAGGGTAGGCACTGCCCACCCAAACATAATTAAAGAAAATGAAAATTTTGGGATATTTTAATTCAATTTATTTTTGATTTTTTTAAATAATGATAATAATAATAAAAATAGTCACGAGCCGCCGCTGTTTACTTGCCTTAATAATTAATCACTTTTCAGTTTGGTATTACAATGGCACATTTTATCAAAAAACAAGGGTAAAACAAAAAATATATACAGAGATTCTGGTAGTCTACACATTATAAAATATCATGTTTGCGGTAGGATGGTAGGAAGAATAAAATCGAAAGTGTTTATACCTTGAAAACTAGATACATACATATGTAGATAGTCACGTGTAGCGTATTTCTATTTAGCTACATTAAGATCGTGTTTAAATTGCGGGTTTGAAAGCAATTTTAAAGGATTTAATTTTGACAACATCCTAAAATGCTATGGTATAGTAACTTTTGGAAAAATATCCAATTATAATTGAGTGTCAAAAAATTGTAGATATACAAAATGTACAATAAACTTAAGGTATGTATATGTCTGATTATTTGAATTGTAAAAACAAAATCCTGGTGGCATCATGCTAGTTTATCGTAAATAAGCGTTTGGTATATTTAATAAACGAATACCTTAATGTCAAATGCCAAGCGCCGTTGTCATTTAATGCTTATTCTCCTCAAATTTGTTAAAATAGCTCGAATAGTGTTATTTTAAATTGTTTAAGTAATTCTGTTTATCGGTATGGATTTTTGTTGTAACGTGGTAATTCAGCTTTTAGCAGAGATATTACGCATATCTGAGACGCGTGCATGCGTACATTTCAGTTGCGTGGGGATACGTCGGCGCCAGAATACAGGGATTTAAATTTTTCAATGGAAATCGCGATAACGCGGATGTTACGTAGATATCTCACACGTACTTTAGATGAAGCTCGCCACATAAGAACTTTACAGAAATAGAAAATGATAATTTATGGCCAAAAGAGAAAGCCTAGAAACTGGCACTTTAAAACTGGGACACTTCTATTTCAGTAATTACGCAGAATTACGAATTAAAATACAAAACGGAACAACACATTATTAAGGAATTTTAGGGCATTAACAGGATTCTTACCTGTTTAGCCGTAATGACACAGATGTCACAAATTAAACATGCAAAACAAAACTAAATAGGCAGGAATTCGCGATAAATGAAATAGAATCAAGACCACAGTGGAAAACGAACTGTACGATTAGAAGAGACAGGCTCACTATTTTGTTGTGGATCAAATTCGTTCTCTCCTCTCATCTCTACGCTCTCTCTTTTAAGTTTTCACCATTCTCTCTCTCTTGTATCCACTTCTACAAAGCCATCTGGATATGACGGGCACTCCTGCACGCAAAAGATTTCATTCTGTTTCCCTTCTATGTGTTGTATAGGAAAATGCTGCATTTTCATTGGTTAGAAGCTAGAGCATCTGTTATGATCAGGCGTAAAATTCTAAAATTTTGAGTTTGCGCATATCTGTGACGTCACTAATACTTCGTCCATACGTCCACAGCTAGTCGACTTGCTATAGCTGCGCTGTTGTATTGCCGGTCGTTTTCAGTTTCAAACCGTTGTTGTGTGGTGTAACATTGTTACATGTTGTTTCTCTGAAAATAAAATATAGTGTTAAAATAATTGTGATAAAATTATCGCAAATAGTGCCAAAACAGGTAAAACATCAATTTAATTGTTTGGCGATACAGTAATTTGCAATTTTTTGAGTAAAATATGAATAGTTTACGATAAATTACGTGGATCGATTGAGCTTTGTCAGCCACAAGCTTTACAAGCTGAGCTTTTTGTTTTTAGCTTTGCTGTTCATTCTTTGGCAACTTGCACTTTTCAAAGTATCTCATTAAGTCACGTTTGATTTCCCCTATAATTTGATCTGGCTTTTATAATTATTGCTGATATAATATTGATTTATGCCTAACGCCACGCCATTTTCCCCAAGTTGTTCGGAAAAGCGGCCATTGCTGGGTTTGGTCGCGTTGCTTTCCTTTCTCCCACCCAAACGTGACGTCACCAAATCTCATAGATTTTAACAGCTTATGTTAGGATACTTTTATATTTGATTGGGGAAAGCATTTTTTTAAATACATTTTATTTTGTGATCCTTTTAGAAAAACAATAATGGAGGACGACCAACAATTTTGCCTACGATGGAATAATCATCAATCAACATTAGTAGCAGTATTTGACACACTTTTGGAAAATGGAACATTAGTTGATTGTACTCTGGCGGCCGAGGGGAAATATTTAAATGCTCATAAAGTTGTTTTATCAGCCTGCAGTCCATATTTTGAGGTAATTTTCTTTTTATTTATTTATGTTAAAAGTGATTTATGCGATTGTATCCATAGAATAGAAATTAATTTTGCCGGATTTTAATTAGTAATTTACATTGAGATTTGCACACTTATCACATCAATACCTATACAAACAACTACACATTCATATTGATTCTACAAGATTTTCACCCTCTCGTTTTTGTTTATCATGTCCTAGATTGGGTGTAATAAGGTGTGTTTCTGTATTTAACATTTGGTTCTTAATTTATATTCATAAATGGCGCCCATTACAAAAAATATTTTTCTTGTGGCAAGTTGGCTTGATTATTTTTTGCATATATATATATTTTATATAGATAACTTGAAAGGAAACGACTTGTCTTGGTAACAAAATGGGGCAAAGCTACAGAAATGTGAGAATTAAATAATATATACACACTTTTAGGTTATTGATGCATTGTAATATAGGTAGTCTTCCATGAAAATGTTATTTGTAATACTTTTCTTATAATGTTCACACTTGTATTTTTTAATAATGTATACTAATTTATATTCTTTATCTTCAATTTAGTGTCTATACTATAGAGCCCAATATGGTGTGATGGTCTATATCAATACCATTACATGCTATGGATATAATATTGAAAATAGAGAGTGTAAAATAATATATATTATATACAATTTTAAAAGGACCAAGAAAAGTATTATAAATATTTTCATGGAAAAAACCTGCATTGTGACATCCTCATTAAATAATAACCTAAAAAGTCCATGTATTTATTTAATTGTAACTCCCGTGGATTTTCTCCAATTATTTCACTAAGACAGGTTTTCTTTGTCATCTTCACTTTAAAAGAAAATGAGAAAAAATATGTGACCCATTTATGCTATAGGCATTTCTTAAGTTAATTGGATATGATTTTAATGAATTTTTGTTTCCTTTTCAGTCTTTATTATCACAGAACTATGACAAACATCCTATATTTATATTAAAAGATGTCAAATACCAAGAGTTAAAAGCGATGATGGATTATATGTATCGTGGTGAAGTAAACATATCACAGGATCAATTGGGAGCTCTGTTGAAGGCTGCAGAATCGTTGCAAATAAAAGGGCTTTCTGATAATCGTAAAGGTGAAACGGAAACAAGAAAAACCACAGCACCTCCGCCACCACCTGTAAAAAGTCCTCCGCCAGCAGCAGCTTCAATACCTCGAGTTCAAGGCTTAACGATAGAACAACGACGAAGAGATATGGAAGAACAGAGGGAGGGTTCACAATCACCAGGTGCACGGAAGAAGAAAAGGATTCGCAGAAGGAGCTTAGATGATCTAGTTGATAATCATCACGATGCCTCGAACTCATCAGAATCTCATCATAGTAGTCAAGCACCTGTCCAAAACATTCCCGCAACATTACCTGCAGCTCCAGCTAAAATAGTAACCGATGTGCCTGAACCCATAGAAACAAAAGCAGATATTTTGACGAGGCATAAAAGCACGACGGAATCCGAAGTCCCCCAAGTTCCTATAATCAAAGAAAAAATAGAAACACATTCTGAACTGATGCTAGAACCAAAGGCTGAATATATTGACGAAATGAACGAGGACAGTATTGAAGATTTAACGCTTGATGATGATGATATTAGTAATATGGATCAAATGGATGATCAGGGTGCTGGGCCTAGTCATGGCAATATGGGCGAAGGATCTGGGCAAGGTAATTTCTTACATAATTCTATTTGGTGTCTATGTTACTGAAGCTAATTTTCTGAGCTCTACAGGGTATTGATTTTAAATTGGCTGACTATTAAATTTTAGTATGTGGGGTATGCTCCAAATATAAAAGTAATTATTTTAATAATTGTTGGTATAGGGGGTTGAAGAATAATAAAAGGACTTAGGGAAAACTGGTCTGTAATTAAAAAAGCTCATTTATTCAATAACCTTGGAATAAGTGAAGAATACGTGTTTTGCCAGATTTTCAAAATTTAATTTTTTTGGTGTAGATGACCTCAAAAGAAAACTAAAAAAAATTGGAGGACTGCTGCAGGAAAGACAATTAAATAAAATATATCTAGTTCTTAGATTACGGATGCATCTTAAATATATGTATTTCTCTGGGAAAATGTCACTTATAATACTTTTCTTGAAGTTTTTAGCACTTCCACTTTACTCATATTTGATAATATACGATTATATTCCCACTTTCCACTCTACTATTTTTTTTTAATCGGACCGAATTAGATGATCTTCACGTAAGCGCCAGCTGTGGTGACTGGCAGTTACGTGATGATCGTCGAATTCGGTGCAATTTGACGCCATGATACATACAGCTTTAAAATATAGTAAATAAGAAGTGTAAAGTGGAATATGATTGTATATTATCAAATATGATTTAAGTGGAAGTGCACAAAACACAAACGTATATTGAGATGTATCCACATCCTAAAAAGTAGATATATTTTATTTAATTGTAACTTTCCTGTAGGCGTCTCCTAATTTTTTTATTAAGGAAAGTTGTTTCTTTTTAGGTCATCTACACGAAAAAAGTAAATAAATTTTGGAAATCTAAGCGCGACAGGTATTCTTCATTTTAGCCATAAGCTCAATGTGTTAATGGAATCATGTCATGCAAAAGCTCTTGCCATTTTGGCTGTAGGTTTCTGTATCCAACATCTTTTTTAGTCTTGTAATTGTGGGTATGTTTTACTCAAATAGACAGATGTTCTGATACTTCGTTTCTTTTATATCTGACAATATCAAATTGGAAGATACTATAAGATGTGTGAGTAGGAATGTGATGGCAAGCGTGAGGGCAAAATTTTCATTTTAAGGCTTTGTTAATTTTAAGTATAATTTGATCAAATGCCCAAAATATAAACACTAATTTCTACAAATTATGTTTAAAATTAATGCAAACTTGTGAATTAAATTTTGCGCCTATTAACTCCTGCGTTAATCACTTTTATTTTACATCATAGTATCTTTTAGTAATCTATTGTGAATACTTATAGAGATGTAAATGCAGATGGGTCAGTTGGATAATTTTTAAATAACCAAGCTTATGTTGAAAAGTGTACCTGCTAATTACACCCAATTCTGTTTTATTTGTAGACTGAAGTTAGCGAAAACTTTGTTGAGTACCATGAGCTGCGCTGGTAGTGTCGAATGGATAAATTCAAAATTTTAGTAGGGTTATCAATGCCTTGAATTTAAAATTATAACTATTTTCGCCCTCCAACTATTTTTCTGTTACGATAACCGTTAAACATTCTTGCAACTTTTATACACATCTGTTGCTAAGCAATCTAATCACATTTCAACCACAAATTTGAAATGTTTAAAATTACCGGAAATGAATCTACGTAAGTACTGTAAAACACTGACTCTTGTACAAACGGGGTAGTATTTGTACAAGAGTCAGTTCAGTATACTCTCATTTTAATAGTGTTTTACAGTACTTACGTTGTCTCATTTCCAGTAATTTTAAATATTTCAAATTTGTAGTTGAAATCTGATTTGATTGCTTAGAAACAGATGTGTGTAAAAGTTGTTAGAATGTTCAGCGGTTATCGTAACAGAAAAGTAGTTGGAGGGGGAAAATAGTTATTTGAACACCAATAACCAAATGTCAAATGTCAATTTATTAATTGACATCAATAATACAAGTCCAAGACTTGTTCATAACAGACAAGCTCAATCTAAGGGTAGATTTAACGTAGTGCAAACAACTGATAATTCTATCTGTTGTGCATTACGTTTTCAAAAACTTTTGCTGAAGTGTGTTGTGGACAATTCTTTCCTTTTGGGGAATTTCTTCGTCTGCTGATTTGGAAATTTGAAATTTCCTAAATATTAAATATAAAATTAAATAGCAAGTTGATTAATTTGAAAATACCCTGTATACTTACAGCTTCTGAAAACTGGCTTTTGGCAAATTCTAGTTGCTGTTTGGTGGAATTTGATGCTTGATTTTAGATTCAAATGTATATGGAAAGAGCCGATTTCCACCAAACATTTACTGGAGCCACATAAAGCCGGACGACACTGTTTTAAAACGCATTGACGATTTTCTTGATACTAAACATTGTTTATTTCGTAAATATCAGCGAAGTGCCATTAGGGCGGCATTAATCTCCATAGTCTGTAATCATAGCAGTGTTAGCGCAGCTTCACTTCATTTCGGCATAAAACGAACTACATTACATTTCTATTTGAAGAAACTGTTTGTTAAAAATTAATAAATATTATATAGTAGTTGGAAAGGTTTAGTTATTTTGAGTTCAAAATTAGAACGATTTTCAGGATTTGGCGGATGGCATATGGGAAATCAAAGTCAAGATGAAGTATTTTTAGCCGCGCAAGAGGCTGTAGGAGCTCATCGCGACTCTCAAGGTAGGATTGATGATTTAATTTTTCCAACTCTTTTACTTCAATGCAATTCGTGTATAAACGGTACAATCATTCTAGTGTCCTCAAATTATGTTTCCACTTTTTAAAATTATCGCTCCATTGTTCATTTTATTTACTGGCAACTTGTTTTTAATTATTTATTAAGAATTTGTTACCAGTAAATTAAACACTTTATAATGAGAGTTAATATTAAAGGTGAAAATATTTCGTTTAGTACAAATAGTAAATATGGAATATTTAGGTAAAATGTAAACAATTTTCAAAGTATTGCATATTTTTGTACTACTTTTTTTTTGCATTTTATGTATGTGTTTCATATTAATTCGTGGTGCATTAAATATTATTTCCAAAATTCATGGCTACCAACTTATGCACAGATTGTATTATGGTTAAGGAGTTACACAACATCTATTTTATGTATGGCAAAACTAACACCTAGAGTATTATCCAGTCTCTATTTTTATTTTGTAGTAGTTAGCCCTATAGTATTTTACCTCCTGTGCTTTATGTATTATTTGCTTTGACTTAGGTGTAGTTGCTTTGTTACATTTACATTTTACCATATCCCCCCACTGACAAAGTAAACTCATGTGTTTTTTGATATCTCATTTGCGCTAATATTTTCAAAATTCAATTTTTATATTTAATATAACTTTGCCAGTGCTCAAGAGCATCAAATGCGTACTTGACAAGGTAGGAAGGGGGAGACTGGTTCTAGAATCAAAATGAGAGTAATGTATTATTTGATTAGCTCTATATTCTCCATTTATTGTGTAATTTGCTTCAAACTTTTGGTGCTGTCATTTTGATTCTTCAAATGGAGACTGTTTAGTCTTGGTGTTCTATTTTCCCATATAAGTTTCAGTGCTTTATTATTTTCTTTTAATATATCCTTACGTTTTGCCACGCATATATAGATGTATTTCGTATTTTTTGGTACTTTACCAATGCAAAACTAATATTATGCCAAATTATTCTAACTTATTTTTTCTCAACGTAATTTACATATTTTGGCGTAATGTTCGTTAAGTATCTATAATTTAATATAATGTTGGCCTTCTATCTGATATTCTATCTTAATCTAACTTGATTTCCATTGGTTATATAAATGTGCATGCTTTTTAACTTGTCCATATGTGAAGAAAATGTGTTGTTTTTATTGTAGTTGTATATAAATTAATATACAACGAGGTAAAAAGATTCAAATATTTAAGATCAATTCGAAACAAAATGAAGTTATACTTCATTGACCTTATTTTGCTTCGTTTTGGCATAATTTCCCTTTATAAAATTCTTTGTACTTTACCTTAGAATTTTATAAATTCGAATATTTTCAATTCCTTTAATTAGTAGCTGTATATTGTTCTATACAGTGAGGTATGTTACGAAAATAAGTTGGTTTGTATTTGTTACTTTACTATTGGAAAAGAGGTGATATTGAATTTTCAGTATCATGCTCATTTGTTTTGTAGTCACAACTGATTGTTTTGGATTTAGTGGCGTACATAGTGAAATGAATTTATAATTTTTTTTGTAAATTCATTACCCGTTTTGTTGGAACGAGCACGTTCTAGTAAAAGGGACACGAATTTTGAAGGTACGAGAACGCGGCGACTATAGGTGGTAAATAACACTTGACTCAAGGTTAATACTATTGAGATTTTATGCGATGGCATTTTCAATTTATCAGTCGTTTTGCGCAATCTATGACGTAAAATACGTACTAGCTTTTTATTTATATTTTAACAACTAATATTTTGAGTTGAAGGTTTCTAGTTTCAACTAAGCACGGAACCACAAACCGTTGACTCGAAATGTTAGTATCCCTATTATACAGTTTTAATAAGGTAAATGCAAATAAAGTTCGTATGTATTTTACGTTACAGGTTACGCAAGATGGCTATTAAATTGAAAATGCAATAATATTAAGGCTGCGACGGACGTCTTTTGCCAACAAAACATCGAGATAGTCCCATTCTACAGATGCATCCTTTTCTCTATATTGATATAGGACTATTTCCACGCTTTGTTGGTGAATGACACTTGTAGTATTATGAAAATGCCATAAAATGTCATTTTTGGTATTAAACCTGGCGTTAATTAATTTATTCCACAACATGCACTCGTACGCTCTTCCATTGTCTCCCTTATTGAGGCATAATCATCTTTAAATACACAAAACATTGTAAGATTTTTGGATACATTTTAGTTCAAATTGTATAGAAAAATCTTCACAATTACGGTGAATCAGTACAGGTAAGAATATTTTCGCTCTTAAAGTGGCAATATGTTAAGGAATAGGTAATACTCGTCAAGAACAGAAGTGACATTGTTTTCTAAATATATTTTTCTATTTTGAACAATATATTCCATTCAAGGTTGTATTTTAAAATTTCAATAACCGAAAACCAAAAGATAGGTTCGGGATAAGGCCGTTAATTTTTCCGTTTTTTAAATTTATTTTTCCTTCAACAGAAATATTTGACTGTTAGAAGAATCTGAGTTTGCGAATTCACTTTCTCTTTTCAGATATTTCTTTATTTCTCTAACGTGTTGTTTTCAGTATTTCATTTGAACGATTATGTTCCAGCGACATCAAACTGCAACTTGTTACGAGTTGACTTTTAGTTAGTATCTTTTTATTTGAAGTTAAGTTTTGCTGAACAGTGTTTTTATTGTTACTTTTCTTAGCTATCAAGTAAAAGGGTTTCAATTCGATCTGCAGCCACAGCATTTGCTATACCTTGTTCCAAAAATAGAGACGAATTTTTGAACACACCTCTTTGATAGTGAAGTCTTATTGGTGCATTGTAATTTGGTGCTGCTTCAACCAATGAAAATTCGCTAGCAAAGTTGTGTATTTAGAAATTCATCTCTATTTTGGAACAAGGTATAGTATATCTGCAATAACTTACATTAAAATCACTGGTTACAGTAAACGATATATTTAGTATGGTTTACACAGTATGGCTATCACAGTGATATTCAATTAAGTTTTGCTTAATTGCCAGAATAATAAAATTATAAAATTGCAGGGGTGAACGTGAAGTTACATTTGAAATGTACAGGAATCCATTGCAGTTAATTTGCGCATTGCCAAATTAACGTGTAATGGTGTAATTGTACACAATTTTGTGTATAATGAGGTATACAATTTGTGGTGCAAGTTGCCATAATGTTTTCGCGATTTTAGGGTGTAATTGTATATAATTTGTATACAGTGAGGTATCTTGGACACTTCCTTGAAACAGCCATCACTACACTTATTAACAAAAACTTGAAAATATGCTGAAATTTTATTTAAGTTTTTGTTAAGTGTAATGAAGGTATCTGTTCATCATATGTACCATCTTGTTCAAATTAACTGCGAACCGAAACCCGACAAATCTTCGATCGTTTATGCAACTTAAAGCGCATGTCCATATAGATGTATATGGACGTGTATTTTAAGTTGCATAAACGATCGAAGATTTGTCGAGTTTAGATTCGTATTTAATTTGAAAAAGTTTTATGATAATAGCACCGTTCTGGTGGTATTATCATAAAACTTCTATGGGGTTCAGATTTGTGTTTTTATATGCATTCTTAATATAAAAGCACAAATCTTACTTACCAATGACGATGTGGTTATGAACAGTAGAATTCTGCTATTCATCATTTTTGCAGTTTGTGGTTACTTATGTCGTAACAAAATATGTTTACTGCGTCAATTTTTTAAAATTTTTTGAGAATTTTGATTGCTGTTATTTCTTCTTTTATTTTCAAGTATTATGTATTATTGTTAACAATAAATTGTTTTATGAAAATGGTTTTGCAGTTCTAATAATTCTAGGTTTATAAACACTGGAGGTTAATTTATGGTAGGTAGCAAATAAATTTGCGAGGTATTCCATCATAAAGGTAAGTATATTTTTCTATCTGCCCATAAGTATCAATGGGTCGATATAATTTTATGGTAAATCGTTCAGATTTCTAAGTTGCCCTATGGGTTTGTCAGTGTTAGAAGAATAAATGAGAATTGATTTATGTGGTAAGTAACCATTATAAGTACTATCGCCGAGCTTGGGTGTGTGTAAATTTATGAATGTGGAATAGGAGGCCAACAATATTCTTTATTTTTCGTTTTGCAAAACTTGTTTACTTATCGTTATTCTATTAACATTTGTTTAGCGTTGCGTTACGGCTATACTTTATTAGTTACATATAATAATGATAGTTCTCAAGTTTACAAAATTTGTTATATATTCATTGGTCTTCCGAGCGCATGAAGTGTGAATGTGGTTTGTTGCAGTACTTCCCTTCAGATGTCCTCGTTGTGGACGCCAATATTCTGTTCAGTACACTTTAGAAAGACACCTAAGATACGAATGCGGTGTTGCAAAACAATTCTCATGTAGAGTATGTTTAAGAAAATTCTCGCGTAGAGATATTCTTCGTTGCCATGAAAAAAAGTTTAAGCACGAGAATGTTGGAGAGAATAAATTCAGTACAGAATAACATTATCCAATTTTAAGTACATACCTAAAGTATACCTATATAACTGGTACATTCGCATGTCTGCAGCATGTGAATGTACAGATCAACTCTGGTGCACGGTTTAGATTTTTATTCAATTTCATGTATGTCGGATCCAGAGTTAATTAGTAAGTAGGCCAACTATTTTGAAAACCTACGAAAAAATAGTTGGACTGGGTGGAGGAGGGCATAAAGTTTAAAAAGAATAAGTAGCAAAGAGACTTCGGAGCACACCTTGGATGAAGCTGCCTCACTTCCAGTGGAATCTGCGTTCCACCATTCCGGGCTTCGTCATCCGCATCAGAATTGTATGGACTTGGATTTCACTCCCCAAGGAAAGAAACCATCTAAGGGACAACCAGCTAGGAATACTAGTTGAATATGTAAGTCTACCTTTCTCTTGTACTCTGCGATTATTTGAGAAGTTGTCGGAATACATTTGTTATTAGGTTTCTAGAAAAAGCAACGTAAATGTAATTTGTTGCAAAAGAAAACTTTCCTGAACGCTACTTAAGATTTTGTTCATGTTGATATTGCAAGATGTGATTTTTCAAGTTTAAATTTGAAAGAACACCTGCTGTAACATTCATATGAATAATTAACCCAAGTTACATACATGATCTATAACAAATTTGTATTGAGTGGTTTTTTTTTTCAATTTGAGTAAGAATACAGGATTCGATTCACGAGGCATGCGTAATTAAACTTAGTAATTTAAAATTTGATATTAAAGTAAAAATGATTTAACTAATGAAATTAAATTATCATTTGGGGTTATTAATTTTTTAAATTTAAATTTTTTTGAAATTAGTCAATTTTTATTTATTACTATTTGTGGTACTTGCCAACATTTAATACGTATTCCGATCGTTGTTGCAGATGGATCCCGCAGCTACACCGTGAAGATATCCCATACAATTTTTTTATTAACTTTGTAGATAACATAGTTGAATAAACTTATTTCTAAATGTTCGATTTTTATTCCATACTTTTTTTTTATCGAAGTAGATTATGAAGAGTTTCAGTTGCATGCATAAGATATTAAACAATCGATCGAACGGTGGGGTATACTATCGACATATTTCAATGAGTTATGTTTTGAAGTAAGTGTACTATTATTATGTATGTCGAAAGTATACTTGAGCAATATCAGATGAGGCCGTAAAGCTGTATCGTGATGCTGAGTGAGATATAGGTAGCCAGTACAGCAGTACTTTATTTCTAGGAAATTCGGCCTGGCTATTGTCGGGCAATGCAGTTTCAACAGCGGGGGGTTTTCCATGTCTCAAATGCGGTAAAATCTACAAGCATCGTGGAAATATGCGTAGGCATCTCGTCTACGAATGTGGCAAACAAGCACAGTTTCATTGTACATATTGCCCACGAAAATTTCATCAACTTTCAAACCTTAAACGACATAGCGATACGCAACATGAAACGAAAAAAAGATACGAAGATAAACGTTATGTCTTCCATAAAATTTTCGTAGACGATAAAGGTTTTTAAAGTCTGTTGTAATTCACGAAACCATTTAAATCTAGTCGTTCCAGTCATTTCCTGTACTAATTTCGTAAAGTTGTAATTTTCTGTTACCATATTAATGTATTTAAATTATTGTATAATCGTAATATGTATTTGAGAGGTATGTTCTATAAAAAAAGTTAAATATATACAGTAATTTAACAGTATCAAAACTTATAGCATGTAAAAAATGTTCTGACTAGATCAACCTCTAAATTTTCAAGCACCAATTTTTTACTTTCAGTTACTTCACTACTCGAGATCTAAATTTACCATTCCATCAAAAATTTTGTCAAATTTACTTTGGATTAATAGCAATACATATTTCATTTCCTCTACTATTACCTTTTCTCGTATTTCGCATGTCAAATGAAACTAGCTGTTCATATTTTTAAAGGAAATTACTATATCAAAGCAAGGAATACCAATTCTATTAAAATTAGGGAGTAATATAATGTCGTTGTAGGTATTTGAACAAAAGACGAAGTATGAGTTACCGTACAGAGAACGCATTGAAACGGAGGACAGAAAGCCCCCCATGCATTTCGTTTTACATACTTTGCACATTTACCACCGTTGCTGTTAACTGGAGACCAGATGACTGCGATGCTCGCATTTGGTACTTGATCTTTTTGAATGAAACCGTAATTAAATTTAATTGTTATCAATAATGTATTCAAAACCAATCTTGGGCACTTAAGTTGAAATCGAGATTGTAAATATTTTCTATACATTCGTTCTTAGCAAGTGGACCGGCAAAGATGTACCCAAGGAAAGAGTAAAGCAATGTACAGGGTAAGTTTTATGCGGTATATTTAAGCAATATATGTATATATACAAGCAGAAGAACCAACAGTTGTTAAATACTGTAATAAACACTTAGGACACTCGTATACCGAAATACTTAATAGTGTTCTTATGGAAAAGGGAAGGTTTTGTTTTTAGATTATCAATTTTAAAATATATAAGAGAAACGCCGTTTCTGCAAAATGCCTTGAATACTACAAAGGAAATAATTTAATTTTTGACGTTAAATAATACGAATACAGAGCTAAAAAAATAAGGGGTAGGGGTTGTAGCTGAATTTCTGTCTGGTCTCCGCCTAGAAGCATTCACCCTAAAAATAAAAGCCTACAAATGGAGTAATATGTAGGAAATCAGAAAGTTTTAAGCTTAGTTTAGTATGCATCAAATTAATATTAAGTAATTCCAGTGATTGCACTACAAATTTCATGGACGAATAAAGAAAAATGGATTGTATTTGGGGATATATTGAAATTAAAAGTAATTTAGTTTACTAACCGTTCACTTATTTTTCTATTAGTATTTTGGATGGAATATATATATGGAGTACAGAGAATTGAGCGCAGAAGTACCTGTTTGGAAATATTAAAAAGAATAGGAAAACCACACTTGATGTTTTGTGATAAGGGATTGTGATGACCGATCATGATATGATTCATTAAAATAGTTTACTTAGTTGAATCTAAAATTAAAACTAAAATGTTTGTTACTTGCCTAAAAAATATTGAGCTAAAATTATTTTGTTCGAATTTGATCGTATTCAAACAAAGCAATTGGAAGTTTAAAAAAATATTTAATTTCCTGGTTTATTCCGAACAAAACGAGAAAAAACAAAAACCTAAGAATTGATTCAAATTGCAAAAAAATAAGTTCATAACCATGGCATTTTCTATGCATCGCGCTACCGGACATTTTAGTTATTCATTTTGGCGTTTAAAAATATGTTCAGAATGCACTATTGGTAATTCCAAAGTGTTGTTCGAAATTTAACGGCATGCGCAAAGGTTTTTGAACTAGAACGCGGCATTCGATTGAGTTATAGTTTACAGTACATAGAATAAAAAGAATAAGAAAGTGGAGAACCAAAAATGATCATTTCAACATTATGAAAAATACATAACGAAATGGTGTGACTTCCACCGATACAGAGATAGAGTATACCATATTTATGCAAATGGTGACTGGCATCTTCTTTCCAGAATGGGGATTTCCTTGCGCGCAGTGTGGAAGAAGATATAAGCACAAAAAGAACATGCAAGCACATGCAAAATATCAATGCGGCATAGGTGCTGTACATCAATGCATTCATTGTAAAAAGAGGTATACACAGCGTTCAACCTTGAAGAGACATTTACAATATTGTAAAATTTTAAAACAAAATACAACTTTGTTCCTCAACACTAACTAATAAATGTAATAATAAAAACAGTGAAGCTATTGGTTTTTGTTTACCTATATAACCTTTGAGGAAAAGTTAGTTTCTAAAAATACCGGTATGAATTGAAGCAAATTACTACATAGGAAAAGTAGTATTGTATTATATTCAAATCTACTTATTGTTGTATTGACAACACTTTCAGAAATCACGATTTAACTATCGCAAGCTAGAATTAATTTTCAATCAGTAAAAGAATTTTGTTTCAAATAGTTATAAGAACACTATTAAAGTCATATATTATATCCTTATCTAAAGTACAGGCACACATTAATAACTAGATCTCGCCAGGACGATATTTGGATAGAGAAACCCTATATTTTGCTAATCAACATCCTTTTTTTATTAATAATTCAAAGGTTTGATAGGTACGGTAGTTTACTAGTTTATCCAATTTTTTTTAACATTCCGCTATAAAAAGCATAAAACAAGCGCCGAAAGCCATCAAATTGTGACAAGAGCAAACGAATTGACGGTAATCGGTGGTGTACATAGGTAGATAGCACATCTATAGCTTTTATAAGACCCAATGACGGACAAACAGTTTTTTTTTCTATCAATTGTCTAATTAAGTAAGCAGAGGTATAAATTACAAATATGAAGATTTTTAGATTAGAACTTATGAATGAAAGCGAGAAACTAAACACATCAAAACATGCTTGCAACAAGTTTGCAATTGTAGTTTGGGAAAGCTGTGTATGCTAAACGAAAAGCAGCAATCACAATTTATGAAGCGACTGTATTTCGCCGTATAATCTATTCATACAAAAGCTGAACATAATTAACATCAAAGGAGAATTGAACATAAGTATAAGAAATATATTCGACAGAGATTATCTTATTGGAATTAGTTTAATTCCATAATATAGTATACAGCCAATAGCAAATACCATACCAAGGCTGTTATACTATTTCAAATTATTGAAAAGATATTTCATTGACATAAATTAGGAAATGTTTTTGATTCTGTACCTTAGAAAATACACTTAAGAAAAGACTATCAAGTATATACAGATATGGAGAATTTTTATTTAGAATGCCGGTTTCAATGCATTATTCCTAGAAAGCTACCAAATCGGATCGATGGAGTAGCGAGAGTGTAGATATACTACGTTAGCAACGAGGGCGCTTTTTTATACGTTTCGCCCTTATTAGCAGATGTTGATTTCCCACCCAGTATGTATGTAGTTCATCAAACTTTTTTAAACACTGGTTATATGGGACAAATCATACATGTGTTTGTGGTTTTGATACAATTATACTCCTGGCTATATTAGTATTCTTTTTGAAATGAAATTAATTCTATCGAATTCTTCGTAGCAGTATACTTATTGATTTGTAGTTTGAAAATTTAGTTATTTAGTAGGATGCCATGTAGGGTTTTGAAATTGATTGCACGAGTAAGAAGGCACAGATAGCATGATTAATTTCGCTCCTTAAGGTATTTACAAGAAATCGTGATTTTCAGAATTCTTTAAGAAACTCGGTCGAGAAAACTGGAAAATTATTCCACCAAAAATTCTCCATAAGAAACAGACCTTTTCTAAGCACGCCATTTCCATCTTGAAAGCGAATAATCTTGAGCAATCTACAACGGAACTGAAACGCTACGAATGCAAGAAGTGCAGCCGGAGTTACAAGAATAAGCGCCATTTGTACAGACACGAGAAGGAGGAGTGCATCGATGTCGTGCCAAGGTTTAAGTGCCATTTGTGTCTGTCACCGTTTCGACGGAAGTATCATTTGAGCAGACACATGTTAAGCAGGCATGGTATAGCAACCTGAAACAACAATCTGGGAGATATGATTAAAAAAAAACTGTTCGCTAAGATATATGGAGTGTATTGACGAAATATTTACATATTTAAAGATACCCAAGGTATATTTTTTGAAATCTTTAAATTATTTAACCATAAATTAGGATAATTATATTTTTATACACATCTTGTCATAATATTAGGATACTTAATGCCGATTTTGATACATACTTATATTTTGTACACAATAAACAATTATTTTTAAATTTCTTGTGGCCTACATTTTATATGTGCATAAATATAAATGTCCAGCTAGGAAAATGAACAAGTTAAACGACATTTATTATTTCGTAACTATAGAACTAAGTAAGTGTGGCAACTGCCCAATATATAAATAGTAGGAAGTAGATTGGGAAATAGAATTCATTATCTACTATACCTACTGATCGAATTCGTAGCAATTGTAGTACTTTATGTTTGGCGATTTCTCTATAAAGCTGATTTAAACAAATCCAGTTTGGAATTAATTAGTTCATGGACGACGGATACCTAGATGACTACAATTTTGTCGACTGATACGTACGTTTTATTCTTGACAATGTAGTGGGTAATGCTGCTAATACTACTGGACCATTGCTGATAGGCTGACCAAGTTTCGAATTTAGTTGTTCGATAACAAATACTACTTCAAAATATTTTATATGGGAACTCCATACGTATTATACACGTTGCTTTAGGTGTTAGAAATACAACCGTGGTAAATAAAACGTGTCGTCTAGTATAAGGTATAACTAATATGACATTACGAACTTTTTTCAATATTGAAATATTACAGACAATTCATACTAAACAGCAGAGTTTAACATCATCAATGCATACAGGCAGTCCCCTTATGATGCGTTACCATATAACACGGATTCAGAGTTCAGCGCAAACTATTTTTTGACACCAAAATTCATTCATTATTATGCGTAATGATTAGTGGAGGCTTGTGAGTTTTTTTAATGGGTGGGTAGCAGTAGACACAAACGCTGAACATTTATTATTATCATTATTTAAAAAAATAAATGAAAAATAAATTAAATGTTTCAAAATTTTCATGTTTTGGGTGGGCAGTGCCTATCCTGCCGCTGGCAATGATTCATAATTAGGGGCATGTGTATCATAAAATTGAAATCGCGTTAGACCGCGATCACTTGGTACACCGACATATGCTATTTTATTATGTTAATAAACGTTTGGTTAAATTTTTATTTACAATATGTACATGCATTTAGTGATGGCCAAAAGTGGGGAACCACGTAAATATCTGTAAAGTTAAAGACTTTGAAATAACATTTTGTGTGTGGAAGGAGCATCATTGGATGCCAATTTGTAATATACGCGTTATTCGAAAAAGTGACTTGCTACAGTTATATTATTTTAAACGACACCCTTTGTACATTTTTACATTTTGAGATTTGAGTTCGATAACACGATTTCAACAAATTATAACGCTCTGGTCTCAATTATTTAGTTTTAAATTTATAAACATTTATATTTCCGTATTCCCAAAATTCAGGTATTTTTTGATAATAAATGTGATCTTCAAGCCGAGATTTTCACAAACACGAAATGTTAAGTAGGTACATGAAGTGGGCACATTTGCTCATCACTGTATGCTTTTTTGTTTTCTTAAATTGAAATGTTTTAGACAAACTAAATAGAAAATATTTATTTTCGCTTATTGTTTAAATAGTTATGGAATATTTAGATTACTTTATTGTGCGATTAAAAATTACTATATTTTAGTAGCTATACTTATTTATTTTTTAACATATAATACTTCGTACAACGCCTGTTTCTATAAGGCCTTTTTGAAAGCGCATTGTCCGCTTGATAAGAGGACTGCCTGTATATCGGAAACTATAACAACACTTCTAGAACGTACTGAGAACGACTTCAGGATGTGGAGAAACGTTCTAAAAAATATTCCTGAAAGAGCAGTGACATGAAAAAGATCGGCGGGGCACTCTTGTGAAACATAATATATTAAAGAAAATGATTTTGTGCCCATGTATATCTAGGTGTTTTATTCCTCTTTCAGGTAACGCTTATAAATTTTGTACATAATGCGAAGGAAAGTAAACAGCAAAATATTAACACTTGATGTATCTCCAAGTAATACGTAATAGATCAAATTTATCAAACGCTTTCCTGTGCAGGTTACAGGAAAGAGTTTGATAAAATGCAATTTCCAATCCTTTTTGGTTTTTTTGTGAACTTGTATATTTCGGGCAGATTAATACAACAGAGGAAATGCCTAAAAACTAAAAAAAGTAAACTGGGTGTTCCATTAAGACAATAAGTAGATCCCCCTTTGGAAGTTAAACAGTAATTTAACAATTGTAGTTGAGATCACTACTGTCGTTTGAAGCTTTTTGAAAAGCTATGCAGGGATTGGATGCTGAGCCAGTATATGTGGGGTAGCGTATAAGCAAAATTAACATGTTTAAAAAAGTGACAGCCCATTTATGACCTACACTGAAAAGAGTTTTAGAAAGAGAAACTTCGATACCGGATTTTTATTTGTTCTAGCTCGCAATTAGCAAACAAAAGTATAACGGCTGTAAAGAATTCACATCATTAATAAAGATGCTAAATCACTGCATCTTTATCACTTCAAACATTTTTGCCAACAATTGGTACTCTGTGTCATTTACAGATACAAATAGACATACACTAGTTAAATATCTTGGTATACCGTGTGTACGATATGTGACATACGAACTCGATGCAATAGAGTACGATAAGAAGCAGCAGATCAAACAACACTGCAGAAGTTAAGAAATTCATGTGTTCTTGAAAATAATCATTTGTAAGCAAGATACCGCATTTTCTATAAATGAAAATATTAATTCAAGAGACAGAAAATGGTGAAATATGGTTGTTAAACTTAGAACATTATTTTTGTATGTGCAAAATTTCATAGAATAAATACTTAGCTCTTGTAAAAAAATAAGGTAATTCTTTTTGCTTTGCAGAACCATTTATTAATAGAAAATATCTGTTCTCAGACCAATAAAATGAAAAGTCCTCTAAAGAATGTTATTTGATTTGTGATCTGATGAAGAACATATCTTCCAAGGTTTGCCTTAACCAGAGATACGAAGTCGTAACACTTTCCCCATTTGTAGGTTCTACTGAGGATGACAATTTAATTGCCGAAATACGTATCTAGAATCTTTTACTCATTGAGGTGGTAAGGGTATTGGGGGATTCGTGCATCGCCTGCAATATGTTGTAGTTGGGTTATGACGCCCATGTAACGGTAAAATATATAAATTAACATTGATTGTTTTCAATAACGCGTTAGTTTCGTAACTGGTGCTGTGTTGTTTTCTCCGTTCCTTATCGTACATTATTCTGTCGACTTCGTGTCATCCGATGACTATACACTTATCGCGTACACGGTATACGTACATATAATAAATATTGTAAAGCTTGCAACAAAATTGCATAGGAGTGTAGAAAAATAGCTTCAAGTTACATGGATCATGGGTAAACTTACATGTAAATATAAAAAACAATATATAGTATTAACGCTTCAATTAACTGGAACGCTTGCCAGTTGCGAATAATCTCACTAGAGAGCAAAAGAAACGGCTAGATATTTCAGTTTGTTAGAATACACGTATACTCTGCTGTGTGGATGCTGGCGAATGTATGGCTTACTTCATCTCTATCTAATACAAAGATACATCGGAGAAATATACTTCTTCTCTAACACATTGGGCTCTCTATGCGCAGCATGTTTAATTGAATTGAGGTAATATATCTATGTTACATATTTACGTGTCCTTAAATATAAAGTAAGTTGGAAAAAAATCGGTATATTGAATTATTTTTCAGGTGAATATAGATGCTATAAATGTGGGAAATCATATAAACATCAGCCAACATTAAGCAGACATTCGAAGTATGAATGTGACGGCGTCAGAAAATTTGTTTGTCCTATCTGTGGAAAAGGTTACTTTCAAAAATATGGCGCGAAAAAACATATTGTACGTCAACATCCTTCGGAGATACAGAGGTTTTGTGAAGTGTAACAATGCACGCCTGTGATTCCATTTTGTGTTTATTTTCTAACAAATCATACAAAATATATGTCCAGTCTAAAGTAAAGAAAATATAGTATGTAGTATTTTAATATTATTGCCCTTGTTTTATTTAGGTTTTGCAAATACTTTGAAATAATTGCTAAATTAATTATTTTATTTATATGGAATTTGCGATTTCTACATGTACAAGTGTTCGACGAATGAATCTTGGATTACATTCCTTTTTTTTCTGTATCAGAAGAAAATGTTCCCACGAGACCTTTACCGAATTCAATGTGAAAAATCTTGGATTATGCCGAATGTCCCAAGAGAGGCAAAAGGAATCAGACTAACTGTGTGTTCCTTGTACTTAAAATATGGACATCCAAACAAATGTAAACGCCAGCTATGCGTCATACATCATTCACTACAGATTTACAATGGGTTTTTTTAAAATACGTTAAATGGCGAAACAAGTAGCAGAAAGTAAATCGTTAAGATCCGGTAAAACTATGAAAATTTAAATATATTTATAGTAAAAATAACTTTGTTAATTCTAAGGACTTGGTGGAATAGAATAATAAGAGTGGATATGTTAAACAATTAGAAAAGTGGTAATTTTTTGTTTGTTAAACAATATGTTGGTTTGATTCTAAAAACTTCATTTAATTTTGAATTAAATTGTATTTTATTACATATTCAATCTTTTCGGCTTCAACAGATTCCTCAGTAGGAATTAAAATTCCAAACGGGACTTTTTCTCAATGGTACTTTTAATGTTTAATCCTTCATCCTATTTGTTTTAAGATAGGTACTTGGATATATCCACCTAAAAAAAGACGTATATTTACAAATACACTAGAGAAATAAGTTCCCTATAAATTATATTATTACAGTTCATATTCATTGCAATCAATGAATTGAGGACGCCATTTCTGTAGTAACATTAAAACTGGTATCAATTCCTCTGTTTCTCAAGAAAACAGCAAGTTGTGCGGTGTCCCTGATGTCACATTCAATTTTAAATCTTCGTTTACACGTAGACTTATGATCTCATATAAATTTCAGATCAGCAAACATTTAAAGGATGAAATCGATTGAAAAAAAAGTGCCGCGGCCGCATAGAAAACCTCAAGAGGCTGCGGGTTGCTCATCACTGTTCTATATCATTTTTTGAACATCTTGGGATATACAGGTGACCCATTAATGTGGCAAAGCTGGATATGTCAGTTATCGTATAAGATATCAAAAAAAGTTATTTACGAAAATTGTAGACCGTCTTAAACTTAACATTTGAAAATGATTTTCATATATACAGGTTGTTCCATATCACCAGAGTGAACCAAACATACGTTTTCTTAAATGAAAGATCCTATATATTATTTCAGATTTAGATTATGTTTATGCCTCACATCCCCAATATACAATTTCATTGTATTATACAACGTGTTTCAGAAGTTATGGTCAATTTTATCTGTATATCACTGTGAGTTCAATATTGTATACTGCACATGACAGTCTGAAATTTTACTTTTAGAAGCATACATTTTTTATATTGGCCCACTTTATAGCAGTGACATTTCTCCAAAATTGTCAATACTGAATACAGGGCGAGTCAAAACTCAAATACATTAATTACTAAACTATTTTAAATGGATCAGCCTGTATTTTATATGTAGGTTAGGTTAGATGGCTTAAAATAAATTTAAGTTAAAAATACCCCTTACCACCTTGATGAGTAAAGAACTCTGTATACGTATTTCGGCAACTAAGTTGCCATCCTCAACAGAAAAGCACAAAGGAAAACAATGTCAGACGCAGCACTCTGAAAGCAATACAGCTCTTCGAACGCCATTAGTTAACATTGATTTTCGCGCTCTTAACGTCTATCTCATATACTACTTAATCGTTAATCATCGTGCAAGGATCGGCTTATTAATCTATTAACTGTCAACCGGGGCCGGCAAAAAAATAAATTCATTACCATAAGTAAGTATTGTAACAATAAACGACAAGCAAGGGTTAATATTTTGGATTGTGAAAAACGATGCAATTATTCTATTACTGATAAACCTGCATTACCTAAATCAATAACCTAAAAATAAAAAATCTTGCATTAGCTATAAATTTGTATACCCTTGTCAAATAATTTATTCTAGGGGATCCTATCAATATAAATACTATAATAAATATAATAAATATATAGTATATTAAATACATAATTTAAATGTATTTTATATCATAAAAAGAAGGAATAGTTTAGTTACTTTCATTTTTATTAAGCGCTCTCTATACTTAAAGTCATTAATTTCTAATATTTAAAGTATTTTTAAAAAGTGAGATTTTTTGAAACTATTTTAACCAAGACCTACTAGTATTTATGCAGAAAATAATGTATTCACTTTATAAAATGTTGTTAATATTAGCTCATTTTAGACACTTATACCTAAAAATTTTAAGAAAAACGATTTCATCAATATTTTTCAAGGCGTCTAAAAAATCATACTCTAGGCTTTAAAGAGAAGAACTTATATTTCAAGGTGTTAAGTTTATATTACATCTTACTATGATTTTGTATGATAACCTATAAAACAAGTTATATGTAATCCTACATTACTCTTTATAGATATATGCGTGACGGCTTTGTTACAATTAGTGGTCCTTTCTGTCAAATCGGACTTCCAACATAAGATTAATGTGATCCGCCGAATAAATTCCAGTTGGGAAATTCCAGGTTCTACTAGCCTGTATAACAGCCAAGCATTAACAATTGATCCAGACGAGCAAGATCGTACCATTGGCTAATACCATTTTTGCTTCTAACAGTTATTCTATGAGTTCCTCTAAATTGATCAAATAAATCGACTCCCCTCATTGAAGTATTGAATTCGGCGATAATAGATGGCTGAATTACATCAATTCTTCCTTTAGCAGACGAGCTATATTGCTGTCGTTTTGATTTTCTATTTATCAGTACATCGTTGCGATTAGTAACCATAGTACTATCGTTATCGTAGTTATCGTGCCACCTGTAAATACTTATGCCACTGATTTGGTCTCTAGGAACATGGAAAGAGCCACGTGGAGTTTTTTTAGGTCTTTTAAAGGAGCTTGCTCAATTCGATCCGACCGAATGATACCTGTAACGTACAGGTTCTCATTTTTCATGTCTTCTAATAATGGTACATAGTTAAAATAATTGTCTAAAAACACGTGACTTTCTTCTGGAATAAAGCCTACAGGCATGTTCTTGTAACAGAACTACCTAGCCCCATACCACCAGTACGTGCTTCCTTGTTCTCGTACAACTTGAAGCGAGCACAATAATCGTAAGGTTTATTGAGACACCAAAATTTAAATCCGAATCTGCTCGGTTTCCTTCTAATGAGCTGCTTCATTTGATGGCTACCGTAGAATGGTTCCATGCCCTCGTCAAAGGACCAACTCTGTGGTAATGGTTTGGCATACATCTCGAATTTAGAACCGATTTTGTGTATCAGGGGTCTAATCTTCCGACACTTGTCTTCTCCAATATTATTGTCGCCGAAGTGCAAACATTTGAAAATTGATAAAAATCTATCTCTCGAAATAGCCCCAGAGATGGCTGCATTGCGCACATCCCCGTTTGTTTGCCAATACATCTTTCTGTCTGGTAGTTTGTTGTAACCAAACACCAATAAAACTGCACATATCCGCAATAGTTACACTAAAGTTGTTGTCACCATTAGAGACGTGTCGTTCCGGCCGGAGTCGGTATAAATGAACGAATCCGGACATGGAATTAAAAGGAACGACTCCGCAGTTTGCACTGATATCGGTCCAACCGTGTTCGGACACGAATGTGTACCGTATACATTCTATACTCATACATTACACGCTATCGGCATTCACGATATGTGTCGGTCCGATGGGAGTCGGTACAATGGAACTAAACCGCACTTGGAGTCCACAGTCACTGGTCGCTGGGTAATATTGACATAAAAAGCCGTGCTTGCTTTCCAAGTTTGTTTATATTATTGATTGTAGACTGGCGCGTTTGTAAACTAGTAAGGTGACATATGTATGTAGGTGTTTTCCTGCAAATTAGTAGAATCTCGTATTCATACCCACAATGACACTACTTACTGTTTAATTGTTAGGATGATATTCTTTTGTTTTATTTTAATGTTTTCTTTTTGTATAACTCACTGCTATTCTTACCATATTCATTCATATTTAACAATTCTATTTTTATTTATCTGTTTATGACGTTGTTTAATTGCTTTTTTTCATTTATTTAACCTTATATTTGATTTTTGAATTTTTCTTTAACACATAATATTTAGATTTAGTTTTAAATAATTATTTATAGGCGTCCCTCTCTTATCTAAATTTTAAATAAACAATTTTGTACGAACTCCACAACATAAACATCAACACAGATGTATACATAAGCATATGACCAGAATCGTTTCTTGAAAGATGCTGATACCGTTACAGCAACACCTCACGCAGTTAAAATGTATGGTGCCGATCTAGTTCCATCTAGTTCCAAAAGAAAGACTCTAATCCATCTCTAATTTGTATTACAAGAAGAAATATAACTAGTGGTTGCTACTGTAGACGAAAGACTAGCGTATGAAAAATTATACGCTCGTCTTAGAGGCATGTGATTAACCATGTTCACAATCTTGAGGCTATCAAAAGTGCACCTACGTTTTCTCTATTCTATTTGCTTATTTGCATTACAATGTATAAAGTAACTTAAAGATTTCAAACATAAACTGTAAAATATTTACTTACGTGCGTTCATATTTTGAAAGACTTGAGAAAGGCACCATGTTTTCTCTTGTTTGCAGACATATTTTACTAAACAATCGCAAATAACTGTCGCAAATATGTAACAGATGTTATTGAACATCTGCGACGCCATCTGCTAGACAAATTACAAACTCTAGTTATAACAACCGCCCTCCTAAAATATACTGTAACTGTACTGTATGAATATGTATATGTATAAATATTTAGACTTTAGTCGTTAAAGGGTTAATATAACAAGCTAGTCATGGGAAAATGACAGCTAGTGTTTAATACAACTACAAAATGCAAACACTTATAACTTACACTAATGATTAAAATCTAATTAAATACGCAACTGTTTACAATGTGGTTCTATAATAAATGCTCAAAATATCCACCAATACAACATTGCAGCCGTTCTTCTAGTAACTGACTTACATTTCTTAACATTTCTTAATTAATACTCCAGAATGCTTCTCTTATTCTGTTTTTCATATCACTTCGTGTAGTTGGCGGTGTTTGCTATACAAAGTTTTTTCTTACATATTAAGTACCACATTAAGAAATCAGTTTTAGTGAATTTCGGCTATCGAGTTAGTCACTCAATTGGTTCCCCTCCCCTTGTCCATCCTTCAAGGAAATGGTCGTGTATTAACCTAGCGCGAAGTAACGAAGCTCCATCGTGCAGATACTACATCCTTTGACGAACGTTTAGGTGGACTTTTTCCAATAACAACGCCAAGTGATCTTCTAAAAAGTCCAAATTAACTTGACCACTCACTCGTCCTTCCAAAAAATGTAATGTAATGAAGACTTAAGGCTGTCTTACTGTCATTTTTTTCACGATTAACTCGTTATATTAAAATAGTTTCTAAAAATCTCACTTTTATAAAAAGACTAAAATATCTTAGAAATTAATGACTTCTGATATAGAGAGTGCTTAGTAAAAATGAAAGTAACTAATCTATTCTTTATTTTTATGATTTAAAATAATTGGGAAATGAATGTATTTGAGCTTTGAGTCGCCTTGTATTCAGTTATGACAATTTTGAAAAAATGTCTGCTATAAAAGTGGACCAATATCAAAAATCTATGTTTGTAAAAGAAAAATTTCAGATTTTGTTCTGTGATTTTCATATAAAATTGACCATAACTTGTAAACGACGCTGTGTAATTCAATGAAATTGTATATTGGGAGTGTGAGGCACGAGCTTAACCTAAATTCGAAATAATATACAGGCTGTTCCATTTAAGAATAAGCTCAGTAGAGAGTAATAGAAACGGTCAGACGTTTCAGCTTGTTGGAACAGAATACGCAATACTCGGTAGTGCGGATGCTGGCGGTTGTATGGCTTACTTCATCTCTATCTAATACGAAGATAGATCGGAGAAATACACTTCTTCTCCAACACATTGCGCAGCATGCACTATTGTTTATTTGAATTGAGGTAACATCTGTTACATATTTACGTGTCCTTAAATATAAAGGAAGTTATAAAAAATTCCGTATATTGAATTATTTTTCAGGTGAATTTAGATATGGATGCTATAAATGTGGAAAATCATATAAATATCGGCCAGCATTAAGCAGACATTCGAAGTATGAATGTGACGGCGTCAGCAAATTTGTTTGTCCTCTCTGTGGAAAACGTTACTTACAAAAATATGACATGAAAAGACATATTGTACGTCAACATCCTTCGGAGATACAGAGGTATTGTGAAGTGTAACAATGTACGTGTGTGATTAAATTTTGTGTTTATTAACAAATCATATAAAATAAATGTCCAGTCTAAAGTAATGAATATATAGTACCTATGTAGTATTTTAATTATTGCCCTTGTTTTATTTTGGTTTTTGCAACTACTTGGAAATAATTACTAAATTAATTATCTCATTTATATGGAATTTTCGATTTCTGCATGTACAAGTGTTCGACGAATGAATCTTGGAATACAACACTTTTTTCTGTATCAGGAGAAAATGTTCGTACCGCAGCTTTACCGAATTCAATGTTAAAAATCTTGGATTATGCAGAATGTTCCAAGAGTAGGCAAAAGGAATCAGACTAACTGCGTGTTTCTTGTATTTAAAATATACCAGCCATGTATCATACATCATCCACTATAGATTTAGAGTGCGTTTTTTTAAAATCGTAAATCACTAAACAAGTAGCAGAAGGTAAACGGTTGAAATCACGTAAAACTATGAGAATTTAAATATTTATTTCTAAGGACTTGGTAGAATAGAATAGAGTGGATATGTTAACTAATGATAAAAGTGGTAGGACAAAGTAATTTTCTTGTTAATAAATATGTTTTTTTAGACGGGGTAAATAATCCCTTACGTCCACCAGGCCATAGATCTGCTGCCTGGTAGTGTGGAACTCAAATCGAATTTGCTACCCACTAAAAAGAAACCCCTTGCCTCTCCCTTTCCTGCGCTGCTGGAACCGCCTTCGCATAACATCAGGCAGCGCTCGGGTGTCTTATGTTTGTTGCTGCACTAGTCTGGCTCTTTTCTGTCTTTTGAGCTCCTCCGTTTCCTTATTACTCAGAATAAAATCAATCATACTGTGAATCATCTGCCATTTTCCCCTTGTTTGTTGAATATGCCGTATCATGTTTTCTGGTGTCAGTGTGCCTACTCACCGACTCTCTATATTCTTGCCACCTTCGGCACACGAAGACTGTGTATTCGGCTGTGTCCGTATTCCCTCAGTAGGCACATTCCTCCGTCTCATCCTTGCCAAATCGCTTGGCATAATATCTGAAGGAGCCACGAACAGTAAGGACTTGGGTTAGATAATACCCCACTCTTCTATGCTTACATTCGGTTCATGCTTGGATGTCAGTGATAAGCCTCTTCGTCCACTAATATGTATAATATGTTGGTTTGAGCCTATAAACTTCATTTAATTTTGAAGTAAATTGTATTTTATTACATATTCAATTTTTTCGGCTTTAACAGATTTTTCAGGAGGAATTAAAACTTGGTTTCGCTGGATGGGATCAAATGAATGTATGTAAATCTGTGATTAGAAAACTACTGTTTATTAGTAGGCAGCACAATTGGCAAATAATTCAAATAACCTTGTTGTATCTTTCATTTTGTATACATAGTACTGAAAATCAAACAGTTACATGTTACATTAATTGTAATTAATGTAACATTTAGATTATAATCTTCCCTTGATTTATTTCTTTCTGAAAAAAATATCTGATAGTGTAAGGAATATATTTTTTTGTGATAATTAGGTTTTTAGGAAAAAGAAGAAATATAGATATTAATTTTTATTATGCTAGGTAATATATTTTGTTATATAATATTTATTTAATCTTCTGATAAAAATTTGAAATCATCTTTACTGTTTTAATAAGTTCCTCAATGAAATCAAAAAATATCATTGCCACCCTAAGAAAACACTGTGAAAACTCTGTGTAAAAACGTATTTCGGCAATTAACTTGCCATTCTCGGTGGAACCTATTAAAGAAGAAAGTGTTAACCCGGTTTATAAATTTTTGTCCGCCCGCCCGCCCGAACACTGTAACCGGAAGAAAATCATAGGTTATGGTATATGCCTGCAACCATTTATAAACAATACCGTTACGTAAGCCCCGTCCGTAACTTCTTAAGTTACGAGTATACGTTCGACCAATCAGAGCATTTGTATACATGCCAACGAAAAAGTTGAAGTTTCGACAGCTGTAGGATCATATTATTACAGTTTCTTGGTTTTATTACTTGTAGGTACCTGGTTTTTACAAAGTCCGCCAGAATTATTGTAGTGTCATAGGAGGTTATGAGGTTTGCGTATTATTTGAATGGTTATTTATGAAAACGTTTTACTAATATTCTTTCGAGATCACAGCGCCCAAAGAAAGTAACGTTTTTGTGAATTATCTATTATAGGCTATTATTTACTTTAAAAAAATTGATCTGGATTTATTTATTGATATGATTCAATAGTAATAGCACATATTTTTATTATTTCGACAACGTTCAAATAATGTAATGGTTATTACAAAAATTTAGAGGAGTATAAAACATGTAAGAAATTCGATAAACCGAGTAAACTTGGAGGTAAACAGTGTTGACAGAACACCCCTAACAGTTGTTAAATTCAAATCTATGTGCGTTTTGGCATGCGCAAAAGTTACGGCAACAGAAAATATAAAATGTCATTTTCAATAACACACGTTACGGTATGCGGTATATGGACGGGCGGGCAGACGGAAATCTATAAATCAGACTCTAAACTCTGCATCTCTAGTTGAGGTGGAACCTTAGAGGATGGTAACTACACCGAGAAAAAGAATTGGTCCATTCAAACAAAAATTGTGGAGTTCAACAATATTTTTTGTTTCTATATAGTACTCAACCCTTCGTATTGTTAATTCAAACATTTGAAAAATTTTAAAGAAAATAGCGTTGGGCAAGATAGGCTTATATTTTGGACGTTTGGTATTGGCTAATATGTAAGGCAAGATTACATACGACGAAAAAAGCTGTCTGTGCATACGAAATTTATGTTGGATAAAATGAAATATTACTGATTGCGACGTTTTTGTAATGTCAGTTGTCAAATTTCTTCGGTTGCCTTTGATTGTGTATTTGGTTGTTTCTTGCGATTCTCGTTATTATGTGTTTAGCGTATTGCAGAAAAGGAAGCAGAATTATAATACTACATTGGGAGTGATAATGGTTGTGTTGAAAATGGGTTGCTATATTTTCAATCGACAAAAACCTCTGATTACTATGAAGAAATGAATGGTTACGTGTTTACAGAGTAGATGTGAAATGTGTTACCCTTTTTAGAACCAAATTGTGTTATTGTAATGTATAATCTTAAGCGGCATTCGAGGAATTTTGGAGGAGCGTAGAGACCGAACCAGAGGGTACAGGGAGCTGAAATTTTCAGGTTGTGCTGAGCATATATGGCTAATTTCCACGCGATTCGACTGTCCAGAACTGTCCGTAAAAAAAAGTTAAGCGACAATCAAGAAAATTTGAAGGAACCGATACTAAGCGGCAATCGAGGAATTTTGGAGGAACGTAGAGACCAGAGGGCATATATTTTAATTAATTGACTTGTTCCAGGAAGAATTGATTGCCACTAATACTGGATCTTCATCGGAAATGTCCTCTTTAAGGATGCTTCCGCATTATCAACATAAAAAAAGATATTTGAAGTAATTTGTACATCATTCTATAATTGTGATAATTGTATCTACTTTAAAAAAGAACTATTAAAGTGTCTCATAGAAGTCTATTTTATTCTGAAGTGTGTTTGAATATGTGAAATATAGAATATATCAGAATTAGAATTGATTCCTTTTTTTTTTGGTTGAATTAAATAAACTGAAATAAACGTAAACGTATATTTTTCTTAAAAATGTTGCTAATATATTTGTCATTAGAATGTAAGTTTACTTTCAAAGAAATTGCCAAAGGTTATGATAAAACACATTTTACTTTCAAATTACCCCCCATTATTCAATCGAGTTATATTTTGGCAGTGTTATACGGACGCCGATTGCAGCGCTATCTACTATGTTCTTAAAGTGAATGGACTTTAGTTTATTGTAAACAAAGCGATACATGGCAAATCAATAACTTCTAAAAATTAGAATTTCATATTACATATTCACATTCGTTTGAAACTTATAGTCAAATAGCCTCCTACCAATTATGTACATTTGTATCTCAAATGTTTAATATGCAATATAAAAATAAACAGAATAAATAAATAAATACATAAATATCGGAACATAAATACATTACATTAAGGATACCTAGTTAAAGATGCAAGCATTTTAAATATCTTGGATATTACTTACAACTTACCAGTAAGAACATCCTAGCACAAGAGGTATCTGGTTAAGTAATCACGACTATTCAAATGACTTTGAAGTATCTCGCGACATAACATGGGAACATAAAAAGAACGTTCCTATCACCATATTACTAGGAAAATGGGGAATAATTTCGTGGTAATATTAACGGATCTGCCTGCTACGGTTCCCGCGACTAGCAAATAGATCATGTATGTCTGACGTATATATTTCTTTCTTTTTCTTTCATGTTATCTTCTTAGATTTTGTTTCAAATTATTATTATTGTATATGTACACATAAAGTCACCTGTGTACAAAACAAATTGTTATAGAATATAAAATGAAAGCGTATAAGTATTGTAGAATGAAAAGATTACAAAATATTAAGTTATTTATGGGCGTAATATTTAAATGAAAGCCAGTTCACTGTAAAACTTGGGGACTATACTTCAAAAAATTTTATGCACCCTTATAATTTTAAGTTTTTCGAAATTTTTTTTTAATTATAAAAATATAAACATAATTTTAAAGTCAGCATAAATTCAAATTTCTAATCTAAAATAAATTATTAGGCAACTATTTTTGAAATTGTTGATAAAAATATCATTGAATAATCTTGTTTATCGCTTAAAAATTTATCATTTTTTTATATTAATTTTATTTTCTCGATAAAAATGGATTCCCTCAAAAATATTTACTCTAAAGTAACTTAAACTGAAAAATTCAACTTCAAAGTAACTAAAACCAGACGGCCAATTGTAGAAACCACGATTAAGCGATTTTAAAGTATCACTTACTACAAAAGTTCCATGCGCTACTAATTTACCACTATAAAGTCGCCGGAAAGTAACGACGACTTCAAAGTTCCTCTTTCACCGTAAAGCCTCGCCGAAATTCTAACCTCACATTTTTTGAAGTCAAGTGCTAGTGAAAAATAATGAATGCTTTTAAAATTGTATGCGGAAAGGAAAGGTGTGTACTATACTGTGGTTCCACATTCTTGGTATGTGACGGCATGCTATTATGGCCTGAAAATATTGGCCATACCAAAAGAGAAATAGTAAGGTCAAATCCTGAAAATGAGCCAGAAGATAGGTCCCCGTATCAGTGTATTTTAAAATGTGAAGGTATTCCAAATTTTAAAACGGCTCTAGAAATTGAAAAAAAAAACTGACGGAATGCACTGATACCAATGCAGAAGAAGCGTAAATAAAAATTAAGTTAGGTATTATCTATATTATTATTATTATATATTATTATGTATCGATTTTATTCTATTATTATTATTATTTGAAAAAAATCTAAGGAATACAGAGTACATTAAAACACGGATAGAAATAAATTATTTGAATCTTTGACAATGGCTGAAGTTTATATATATGAGTAGTTGACTCCAAATACAGTGGAAGTAATAAGTGCAGGTGACTAAATATTGATCTTTCGCTGACATTAACAACTTCTATATTTTAGGGATGGTTTCAACTAATGCTGAGCAACTGATTAAAAATGAACTATCAAATTCAAGAATTGAGTTGGGTGATTTCAAAAATCAAATCAGAAATGAGTTATTCAATATAAACTTAAATGTAGATAAAATTTTCCGTATTTTATCTAATCAGGATAAAGCACCCCGTATGGAAGAAACAGTAAGTTCCAGCAACTTAATTCAAGAAATACATTTTCCACTATCTACATGTGAGGATATCAATATCTTAGAAGAGAATATTAAAAATAACAAGGAATTTCGGACACAATTGGTAATTATTTAAGCATTTTAGTTATTTATGTTCTACTATAAACTAATTTAAGGTTCGATACTTATCAAAAATTGGAGGATGTAGTGGGGCTGAAGACGGGACTAAACTTACATACAAAATCGCCGATCATATATTCAAGTCCGATGTACTTTTAAACTACAGTTGGACTGGTGTCTCCAGGACATCATCAGGAGAGAAGAAACCCTTTCAACTCCTTGACGGAATATTGGGGGTTTTTTTTGAAGTTATTTATCTCGCTGATAGCAGGCATACTCACAAAAAGAATTCGTCCATATTTAAAGACGGGATTTTGAAGCATGCTAAAAAAAGATCTGCTCGAAAAAGGTATGCTTGAATACTAACTATTATTGATATTCATAATTTTATTATTTTTCACTTTTTGATAGAATGCACAAGGACGTGACTCTGACAACATCTGTACCTGGAGAAGAACAGACTGGTCAAGATGAAACTGGAAATACTTCTATGGCTACCTTGCCTACCGCTTTGAGCGGGCCCTCATGGCTGATATGAAATAAATTTAAGAGTATCTATAGGAGGCATAAGTCACTTTAATTCTGAACAATTTTTCATTATGATGAAGTGACTTATGCCACTCAAAATAAACGACTATAATGTTATACTATGTATCTAATTAAGAATTACAATACTTTACAAAATATATTTCATTTTCATTAATTTAAAAAAATTATTTAATTTCTGTAATTCAAAAAACCCATTAGTTTAAATCTAAAGTATGAAGTAATGGCAAAAAACGTATTCTTCTTGGTATTTAAGTGAAAAAAGCTGACATTTTACCTCCGTTGTTGCATACAGTCTTGGGAGCGTAGTTTTACTATTAGATACATAAAAAAAATTTCGTTACCTCATTTTCAACGTAGATATAATTTTTTGGTGATAAATGCTAATTTGTGGCTAAGCTTGAATCAAATAATTCGGTAATACGCTTAGCTATTTGTGCAGTAGGCTTATTCCCGTTTCTAACAAATGATTTAATATGAAAAAGAGAATTTTCGAATGGATATGCACTTATTTCTGTAAGGTTACCAAACTTTTTTACATCATTAACTATGTGAACTAAATTATGAACGTTACTACTTATTGAATCTATTCCATATGTATCTATGAACTGTTCAATATAATCGTGAAATAGACGATCAGCGACATTAATATATTTCAAATAACTTTTACATGACGTTATGGTAACTGCACAGAATGTTAAAAAATTGTGATACGTTTCAGAAGATAGACAGGGCCAAGGTATAATAAAAAAGTACGATATTCAGTGCCTTTCCAAAATTTAAGTGATTTAAGACTTCTTATAGATCGATGAATTTCTTTCGACTTTCTACGGTTACAGTCTTCTAATAAGTCCGATAATAAATTGATTTGAGTTGCTGACCACTTTGTACGAAAATTATACTTTCTATTGGCCCATCCGTATAAATATCTGCGCATTATGCCTAAAGTATAAAAACATTATTTCAACATATAGTAAAAATAAAAATTCCTAATTTAACCTAAATCTAAAAGATGTAAAGAATCTGCAATAATTATATCTTCAACCATGTCAATAGGTAATTTTAATAATGGTGTGTCCTCCTTATGATGATCGGGATCCAAGTTTTTACGAAAAGTTACATTAGTTCTATGAGTTTTCCAAAAGTAAATAGTCCTCACTTTTGGAAAACTCATATGACGTCCTTTTTTATCAAATTTTCCAACCACCGTACATTTTATACAACCATGAGCTGAATTAAATCCTACTGTACCTAAAAGAATGTAGTTAATAACAATTAGTATTAAAAATACAATTCGACATTATTTGAATTACTTATACCTTTTATGAAACTTCCAGCAGGAGTATCACATACAAAATATTTAGCGAAACACTTTATTTGATGTCCATTAATTATAAAACCGTTTTGAAGAACATCATCTAATTCTTCAACAAATTGTGTAAAATATTCTTGTAAGGGAGGCTTAGACTTCCTGCAATAAATCGCTATATCCATTAGGCTTTAAATGTGGCATATTTTCGATTTTAAACATGATCGGCCAAAATTTTATAGGTGAAGCATTAGATGGTGGTAAACCATCCACATTAAGGCAAGAGAAAGTGTTAATGGTTTATCAAGGTCAGAAAAAACTACAATAAAACTTCTTTTAATGCCAATATACCAAAACTCTCCGTTTCCCATTTTTTCAATAGTTATTATGCGAGGTGTTTTAACTAATGTTCTGCTATCAGACGGTAAGTTTAAGCCATTTGAATTTAATATACGTAAAAGATCACTAAGGCACTTGTGAGTTATTTTATGAAAACTATACCATGTTCTAAGTTGTTCTGAGAGTGAAATATCAGAATTTAGATTATGTTCGTCTTCACAAATAGTAGAGTCGTCCTCCTGAACAAGCAACTCCAAACAGTTTTCAATACACTTACTACTTTTAATATTTAATCCAAATTTATTTAACTGATGCGCTTGTGCTTCTCTTGAAAAAACAGAAGGCCCTGCTGTTACGGCAAGAATATATGCTTCAAGTATTCCTTTATCTTCCTTTGCTCTAAGCAATCTTAATTTTCGGCAAAAAGTTGTAGAATGGCGATAACTTACATATTTTTTGTTTATAGGTACCATTATTTTTTGGTTCTTTAATTTTATAATTTAACTTCACTGACTGATTGTCACTAAAATAGTTGCCATCGTCAACCGCATAACCGGATGAACGTAAATATAGCTATATTTTAAAAACACCTACTACTTTCTCCCTTCTTCTTTTCCCTCTAGACATCCCTAATATATTTACAACCATTCACACATCCCTGAACGCAAAATTTCTTGAAAGACCACTCTGAGCGTTCTAATGTGTGTGCTGTTACTGTAATAAATCCATCAATCTGGAGAAGCCGACTGATCTTTCTTCGCGCGTCGAAGTTACCGATTTTATAAATTTCAAATTATCTACATTCATATTATGTCCGGTATGTTGGATCTGTTCAGCACTAGGCACTAGATACCGTGTAACCACTTTTACATAATTGCAGTCAGAATGGATTCAGTATGGTAACGAACAAAATTAAAACAAAAACAATTTTACTTATATTGCTTACTTATTTATACATGTTTGTAACAGTAACATACAACTATTATATTTCAAAACAAAAAAAAATATATTGATAAAATAAGAAAATTAAGTAAAACTATCATAAATTTGAAAATAAAGATATTTATACTAATTTAATGCACCTAATACAGTGAACGAAATTTTTATAACAGCAAAACAGCTGTATAATTCTTCAAAAATAATGTATCCCCTCTGTACCATCGTAACAATTTTCACATCACTTCTGGAAGTCGAAATACCGGATCGATTAAAATTTTTTTGGAGGATTAACTACCCTCATTATCGTTACTGATGTTTTATTACTGACTGCAATTCCAGTCGCACCTATGTATGTACGAACATTCTTAGATTCTTGATGTATGTAGTTGTAAGCATTCTATATCAGTGATGAGAAACCCATTTTCTGTCTGGGGCCAAAACTAAAACGGGATTCCATTCTTTCTATTTATTTTAATATAGGTACTTGTATATATTCACATAAAAAGACGTATTTCTACAAAAACCCTAGAGTAATAAATTTCCGTATAAATTATATTATTAAAATTCATATTCATTACCATCAATGGATCTAGGACGCCATTTCTTTAGTAACATTAAAACTAGAATCGATTCCTCTCAAGAAAACAGCAAGTTGTGCCGTGTCCCTAAGGTCACATTCAATTTTAATTCAATCTTCATTTACACCCATTACAGACTTATGATCCCACATCATAAAAATGAACGCAATTAAAAAAAAAAAAAGATACCGCGGCCGCATAAAAAATTTCAAAAGGCCGCGGGTTGCTCATCACTGTTCTGTATTATTTTACGAGCAACTTGGGATATATATTTATTTGCTTTTCTTGGGATAACCGAAGAAGTAACTTCCCTCCTGGACGGAAGATGAGGGTTCCGACATTATAAACTGAATTTTATTGAGTGTAGTCCCATTGCAAACTGGATTGCATTATTACATACATATAATTAACTTGCTCTGACGGCAAGAATGTATTCAACATTGTTATGGAAGAACCTAATTAATAAAAATTTTAAACACAAGAATGGCACAAAATCACAGGAGACTGCGTTGTAAATACCTATTCATATTTATTTCCGAATTTTATTCTTTGCGCAGATAACAAAACCTCGTCCAACTTTTTAAATCTTCCAGTGCCAAGAGGACTTCTGGAGTAGTGGTTTTCTCGGTATTTATGTTAGCTAGGA
The DNA here is from genome assembly GCA_031763485.1 of Osmoderma eremita. NCBI lineage: Eukaryota > Metazoa > Arthropoda > Insecta > Coleoptera > Scarabaeidae > Osmoderma > Osmoderma eremita. The sequence continues at coordinate 242,252 of JARFOC010001158.1, read as the reverse complement.
GCATATGAGCTAAAATTTACCGACCAAACCATATGGTAGGAGTATGATTCATTTGAAAGTCTATTAAATCGGAAGTGTATAATCATACCTGACTATTTTCTGCAAGAAATGTCTGAATATCAGAGTAAATATAGGTGCTGGATTTATTAAACTGGCTAAAAACATTTAAAAAAAATGTGACAATTTCCCGGAAACACTCTTTCCAGGATCAACAACTAGGTTAAGACTACATACCTTAAAAGATACTAAGATTGAACACTGTATGGTTTATGCGATACATCACTTTGATCATGTAGAAAGAATATTTGAAATCTTGAGTTAGTGTAGTTTATTGCTTTGATGGTTTCGTCTGAGAAGCTCAAAAGTATTGTACCAGGTAATCAAATAAGTTTGTGCGGTTTTTGTACAAAGTAGAGTACCATGAATATTTTTTAAGCTGTTGATCGATAGCATTTGTTCGTTATCTGTCATCTACTTTAGTATGAATCCTCCTTTTTATCGTATACATACGCCTATTGTGTGTTTTTTTTGTTTAAGGCCTAAAATGGCAACGAATAAAACTTTAATTCGAGCATCTCTACTATTATGAGTAAAAACATGGAACCAAACTTCCATTCGGAGACGATGTCGTAAGTGATCGAACAGCACAGAAGTTGTTTAAACAAATTTCTTCTGTAGATCTCAGCTTGACCGATTAAGCATGGGAAACTGAAGATCATTAACAACGAGGATATTCAACAGGTAGTGGAGGAAAATTCTAGTACAATGTGCTTAGAGCTTGCAGAAAGGTTCAGTGGGAGTGATGAAACCATTCGTTTGCAACTTCGTCAGCTGGGAAAGAGGTGGCAGTTAAGTAAAATGGGTCCCACATGAATTGTCAAATGATAATTAAGTTGTCTTGCCATTTGTTCGACAAATATTTCATGCAACGATAATGAATCAATTCTTGATCGGTTGCTTACCTGTTACGAAAAGTACTCAAATTCTAAGCGGTCATATCATTGGCTATCGTCTACTGATTTGGTACCACATACCCCCAAAGCTTCCTTGCACTTAAAGAAGAGTTTACTGTGTGTTTGGTGAACAACAAAAGGAATTGTTCATTAAGAGATTTGGAAAGGGGTCAAACCATCACTGGTAACATGTATTGTGAATAGTTTCAGCGCGTACAAGCAGCACTCATTCGAAACAGTCTTCTTTGATCAATGCAAAGAAAGCGGTATTCCTACAGGAGAACGCCGGGCCGCATATCGCAAGAGTGAGCTTAGTGAACTTAGCTGGGCAACGTGGGCCCATATCCTCCTAGCATTTCGTCACTTTCTTTGTCTGTTGACAACTGTATGGAGCATGCAGTTCACAACTTGAGTTGATGAATGCATTCCGTCAATCTTTTTGAGTCAAGAATTGGTGTCACGTTGGCAAAAGGTTATTGAATGTGATTGTAATTACGTCGATGGATAATAGTGTATTATTGTTTTTTAATAAATATTTATATTTCACCATCAAAAACCGCACCTTATTACATTTCAGTTTTATTAATATAGTCATTGCCATATCATAAAAGATCAGATATTTTAAATGACTCAATAGTCCCAGTAACATTTAATGTAATTTTGAATTGTGCGTATTCCGGTACAGCATTGCTTTGTTTAATGTTTTTCCACAGCAAATGTATAAAATTTCTTGCGAGTGGGCATGTAGTTTGTAGATTGGTGCCATACAATCACTACCGTGCAACTTTTATTTGTTTTATTGATTTATCTTGATTTATGTGGAGCGTGTACTTCTGTTTCCATTTGTTGTTACGTGCTTTAAACAATCTTGTAATTGTGTTATTGTAATTGTGGTATTTTTCAATAAATTCTTTGATGACATTGCTATAACAGCATCTTCGTTTCAGATGTGAAGCAACGGTGGTGCAATTATTACACGGGCCTAGACGGCAAGTATTACACAGCGGGGAAGCGTTATCAATGCGATGGTTGTCATAGATCCTACAAACATCAAAGTAATCTTTGCAATCACAAACGAGAGGAATGTGGAAAAGAACCTTCGTATTTCTGTCCAATTTGTAACAAAGGGTTTAAGAAAAAACAACATATGCAACGGCATGTTGTTGGTATCCATGGAGTCACTCAACTTCCTTCTAACGCAAGTAACATAACCAATTCCTTTTCCTTAAACATGCCTCCTAGATTTAATATACCTCTTAATACCAATAATTATCCTACCGTATCAAGTATAAAAACTGAACCGCCTGGGCCGATGACTTTTACACCGTTGACAACGGCATCTTCATCTGCCCCATCTGTGTCAGTTCAGAATCAACTCAGCGATTTATTGGCAAATGCAGCTAGTATCTTTCAGTCAGGTTCAAATACAGCGGCTAGTATTAGCAAGGACACGAAATCTTTCCACACAAGTGATATATCAACTTGCAGCTCGGAAAATTTTTAAGCTATTTAAAACTAGTTTTTCATATATTCAAAGTATTTGAATAGCTAATTTGAAATGGTTCGTTCCTTTTCATGAAGGAAAAAACAAAGAAAAAAGCACAAAGTCTTGAGGTATCATAAATTTATACGTATATTCTATAGTGTGCAAGAAGTAATGGTATGTAAAATGTAAATATCTTTTAAGGTAAGGTTTGGTCTTTGATTCTGCGGCTGTAGTAGTATGTGATTGTATATTTTGCATTTTTCGACGTATAATTACATACATTTAAAGTATTTACAATTTTTGTTAAAGGAATGTACTGTAGAAAATTAAGTTGTCCTAAGAAGGCGAATTTGAAGGGTGTACATTAAGTCCATCGCCCTTATTACATATAGGTAGTTTATTATCCTTATGGTTCTATTTGTATTCCTTTCTAGTTGCAGAATTAATATATAGAACTATATATCACTGCTGCACAATGTTGCCAACAATTGTATTGTGTATTGTTCTAGACTTTGTTAATAATTCTATTTCTTGGGATCTAATCTAATATTTAATAATAATTCATTCATCTATAAAATAATGCTATGTAATGTGGAAAGAAAGTAACTGGTAAATTCGTTACCATTGTTAACATAATCTTTTTGGAAAAAATTTCCGCTGCGGTTAGAATGATATGGCTTTGCACTACACAATTTTTATGTCATGCTTTTAAGTTATGACGTCATAGAAATGCCAAACTTTATTTTTTATTGATTTAGGTAGTACTTTTTACATTTATAATTATGTTACATTTGCAAAAAAAAAACAGAAAAAGTGCCTTAAAGTGCAAATATTTAAATTCTTTAAATTTTCAGAATAAATCTAGTTACTGTATAAAACACGAAATGTTAGATACGGCTCTAAGAAGTAAACAATAAAATAAATGTTATTTGCTTGTCCTAAAGCAGAATTTACCTTTAGTAGACTCTTTTGTTAATAAAAATTGTACAATTGGGCGAGACATTTTAAGTGTTAATAATGACTGTTTATGGCGATAGACTTAAATCACGTTTCCCCATTGGATGCAGGAAATTCATACACAATATCCTCAAAAGTGTTACGTAACCCTATTTTTATAGTTGGAATTGGTGCCTGCATTAGCTGAATTAGTCTCCAATGCAAACAATCCCGACCTACCAAACAATAGCATTTGGTTACAACATGATTGCACGCCGCACAGTGGGAGGAATTGCAATTTTAGCTGGACAAAATTCGAATAATCGACTGTTGTAAAAATACAAAAAACATATATCAAACCACTGTATATAAACTATCTCTTAAGAAACACTTAATATTTTCTAAACAAAAATATTGGTATACACATTAGGGCGTATCAAATTAC
>JARFOC010001158.1:225034-238332 GCA_031763485.1 Osmoderma eremita | reverse complement strand
ATCAATTTGAAGCGCTAACGCGCCGGGCGGCATATTTCGACGAAAAAAAGACCAGCGCTACCGCGCTTTATGGCACATTCGACGTGGATTTTTAAAAACCCCTGGCACTAAAACGGTTAATACGTATGTATACGTGAACGTACGACGTTCCTCTGACTGTGTTTTATGAACAAACAAATTGAGAATGAAGGAAATTGAGGTAAATACTGTAAGATATAACACACATCCTATTTGTTTTCTATTGTTTGTTATAAAGTAAAAATTTGTGTATTACTCTCTTTCTTTATAGAAGGTTTCGTGATGTGTTCTTTTACTGCTAATATGTTTTGGAGTCCAATTTATTATTTCATCCTTCTGAAACAAACTTCGTAAGAAAATTACATGCAATAATTATTCAAGGCCTTGAAAAGTATCTCGTTTACTTAAAGCCACTGGGGGAATATAAATGGCCCATAAGTTCAAGAAGTGCTACTGTGTCCTAAACATACATCTTTGTCTTGTTGACTCCAAATAATACTAAATACCCATGAATCTAATACATTAAGGCACCACCAGCGTTAAAGGAAATAGAAGTGTACATAGAACTACAACTTTTGATAGTAGGATTAGAAGGAAGTATTGAGAAGAGGTCAATGCATTTTAGTTTGAAAATGATAAACTGAGGAATGATGAAAGTATCACATCATCACTAGCTTTTTCGTATTACAATAAGTAAATTGTCGGCACGTGTATTACTAAGCTAAAAGTCGATGCATGGAAACCACAAGCCCTATGTATTTTGACAATGAAGTTGTTATTACTGACTAAGCAACAACAAAGCAGAAAACTAAACGTAAGGGTGTTTTATTAACTAATTAGCTATTGTTTTGTATCAGAGAAATGTTATATTTACAAAATATTGTAAATAATACGCCGATGTGTCTTATCTCACGGAGTCTGAGATAATATTTTTATTTGCAAAATAATTCATTACTGATATTTGTATTAGGGTAAAATTATTACTTTAATTTTGGAATCTGGAAGTATTCTTATTTATAAAATTAAACAATTTTAATTGTGAAAAAGTATTCACAATAAAGTGAGAAAGTAAATCAATTTATTTTAAAATAAATATTAGGGATGCAATTTGAAAACTTGCAAGTGCTTTCTCAAGCGTTATAAGACACATTTGTATTTCACGGGTTTAATTAGAACAATATCTCAAGCTTTGAGATTCTTTTTTGTTTTATCCTACAAATGATGAAAATATTGCATGTATCAAATAATATCCGGTACACCGTATACATAGATGCGTACGCCCTTCTTCGTAGGTAAATTCACTTCTCTGCGGCTTGAATATCAACGTTACACTCGTCTTCTCTCTCCTCTCAGTGCTATGTTTATATACTTCAAACTATGCAGTCGTATAGAGAGTTTTTCAGTAGGTAGTCAGTTTAATATAATTTAAGTCAAATGTTAGGATCACAATCATTTAATCTAATAAAATTTTAGGAAATGATATTATACACGTGTGCCAAAATTGCGGGAAAAGTTATAAATACCAACACTCTCTAACGAGACATTTAAGGTACGAATGTGGAAAAGCACCAACATTTGCCTGTACCTACCCTGACTGCTTGTTCAAATCGAAGAGGAAAGATAATCTAACCGCTCATGTTAGATCTCATGCCAAATCTATTCAATACTCTTTTTAATCTGATGCTACAATAAATATTATATTATATTTTTGTATATTTTTTTAAATAAATAGTGTTGTATTTAGATACTTAAGATTATGCAGTCTTAAAGACTTTCTCCGTAGGGAGTCAGTTTACTATAAGTATTTAAGTCAAATGTTGTGACCACAATAATAATGTAATCTTAATAAAATTTTAGGAAATGATATGCTCATATACGTATGCCATACGTGCGGGAAAGGTTATAAACATCCAAATTCATTAGCGAGACACTCAAAGTACGAATGCGGGAAAGCACCGATATTTGCCTGTACCTACCGTCATTGTATGTTCAAATCGAAGAGGAAAGACAATCTAACTGCGCATATTAGATCTCATGCCAAATCCAAACAATATCCTTTGTAATCCAATGTTACAATAAATATTTTAATATATTCTCTTAGATAAATAGTGTTGTATTTACGTATTTAAGATTGTGCAGTCTTTCTGTGTAAGGAGTCATTTTACTGTCAAATGATTATAGTCATTTAATCTTCATAAAATTGTAGAAAATGATTTTTTTTTACGTATGCCATACTTGCGGGAAAGGTTATAAATAACCAAATTCATTAACAAGGCACTTAAGGTACGAATGCGGGAGAGCACCGATATTTGCCTGTACCTACCGTCATTGTTTGTTGAAAGCGAAGAGGAAAGATTAACTGCTCATATTAGATCTCATGCCGACTCCAAACAATAACCTTTTTAAGCCAATGTTAGAATAAATATTGTAATATATTTTTATATTTCCTTGAATAAATAGTGTGGTATTTACATATTTAAGATTATTATCTTTCTCCGTAGGGAGTTAGTTGACTGTCAAACGATTAGTCATTTAATCTTCATAAAATTGTAGGAAATGATATGCTCTTATACGTATGCTATACTTGCATGAAAAGTTATAAATATCCAAATTTACTGATGGGACACTCAAGCTATGAATGTGGAGCCTGGATTCTTTGTTCAAAGAGGAAGGGAACCAGAAAGATTATCTAACTGTTCATATTAGATCTCGTGCCACATCTAGATGATATCCTTTTAATCTGACAATAAATATTGTATTATATTTTTTTAAATAAATATTTTGTTACAACTGCAGGAAAATTTTTGTACAAAAGGATCGATTTGAAATTAAGTACCATTGCTAGTTATTGACAGTAGTGCATGGCGTTATCGTTTAGACATCATATTAATTGAGTTCCTTTTCAGGTAAATATGTTTGCAGATGCTGCGGAAAAAGTTATTTTAATCCGCATTCACTGAAGCGTCACGTTAGAGTTGAGTGTGGAAAACTTCCGAAAGTATTTTGTCCCGTTCAGACTTGTGATTTCAAGACAAAATATAAATCAAGTCTGAAAAGCCATTTGCGTTTAAAGCATTTTATTTATGACACCGATATTTAATAGCACGTACTGCGTTTTGTGACTTGTAATTGTATTTCTCTTTTCGTAAATAGCATCAATAAATATTATGTACACAAAATTGTGCTAATTTTATTTTATTTCTGTAATGCTTTACTTTTAATTTATTTAAAACAGGAGTTGCAATTTTAAACAACAGTTTTAGACAACCGAATATGGACCAGTACGTTATTTTATGTAGTATTTAAGTTATATTACGAAAATCGAAAACGTTAAACCTTGGATGAGGAAGTACGACTACGTTAGTTTGTTTGTCGATATAAAAATATAATAAAGTAGAATTTTATATTGCACGTATGTATGTAGTTAAAAATAGTTATTATATATTTGTATGAGATAATTGCATTAATTTTTAGGTTCGTCACTTCGATTTGATTGCTGCTGTGGAAAATCGTATAAGCAACGCTCCACTTTGGTGCGACATGTAAAATACGAGTGTGGAAAACCAGCTACGTACAAATGTCCTTACTTATCGTGTCGCTACGTAACCAAAAGAAAATTTAGTTTGGAGATTCATGTTAGATCGCAGCATAGAAATTTCAACGAAAACAAAACCGAGCAATTTTAAATAGAGGAATTAAATTATCTGAAATGTATGGATTTAACCAAATAAACTTTTCTCTAAAGAGTAGAAGAGTGTTCACTGTTTTTCTTTTCTGCGAATCCCAACAAGATTTTCACAATGGAATGCAATTTTAGTGAACCATGAATTTAGTAAAATTAATGAAATTATGGGGTAGTAGAAATAAAAGGTGGAATAAAATAAAATTCCCAATCCCACTGAGTAATGAAGAAATTCTATTTATTTACAGCCCCGTCCCGATTTGATAATTTTACGTTCATGTTTTTAAATGCTAAATGGAATTCACTTATATTTGGAAGACCCATATTGCTCTTAGAATGCTTCATTAGCAATCGTAATGTACGATAATAACTTGAACACGCAAGAATTGTTTGAATTTTTAAAAAATTAGGTAATTGTAGCAATCTATCTTCAATTAGTATACAGCAAAAAATAAAATAGGACTGATTTATGAAGATCGATCCAATTCTTGTGTCAAAGTACATATTGAAAATTACGGCTAACAATGGAACATTTTAAGGTCAACCATGAGAGAGCACATATACGGGAATACTGACCCCTCTTTATGTTTTTACAGAATAACTTTACTTAACATAATTTCATAAAACGATTTGTTTAACAATGAAAACATATTGACATATTATAATTTTAAAATTTCTGGCTCCATTTGCGCACTCTTTGTATGAGTAAGTGCTACCTAATAAAAAAGTGTGTAATTTCGATTTAAATCGGCAATATATGCTACAGTATGCTGAGAAAGGTGGTAATTCTGACACCTTAATGTCGGAAGTTTTATACGCTGTATAACTGCTTCAGGAACCTGACCGCACAGATTGCCTTTTTTTCATATTAATAATATTTCAAGCCTTACCCCTACAGCACGAGCCAATTTACAACGGATCAAAGCTGGCTATGAGTTAAACCGGTATCACTTAATGGTCTATAACCAACAGGTAATGGCATTCCGCAAGAAAATACTCGTAAAACTGACGGTAACGCAAATAAAACATTAAAGTAAAAGAAACCAAAAGCAATAATTTCTACCAAAGGTATAGTTATGATTTTAATTGATGAATAAATAAATAAATAAAGTCTGTCTTTTATGCAGTTTATACGCAGTTGCAATGCCTAATTTAAAGCTTTTTAAACATACACGTATGCTCAGGTCTCACCGGGCTCCGATATTGTACGTAGCGCGATCCGGCCTCCTCGCGCCCAACGCCGCAGCACGCCTATCTGAGTCATTTTGTATCTCTATGCGCACCCAATGTTCTAACAAGTGATCGTCGATTTCGGATACACTACGTTAGTTTATACAACCACAGAGAAGGTACAAATCATAACACGGTATTTTGCTGAAAATTCCTACCAAAGGACGGTCGATCTATTTGCCGTAGAGTACGTGGATCGTCCTATTCCTTCGCATTCGACGATTGAAAGGATCGTCAAAGCGTTTAGGAAATTTGGCTGTGTGGTTGGAAATTGCCGTAAATGCCAACAAACAGACGAACGGACTCAAATCCCTCTGATATCTCCCCAACTGGGGGAGAGAAAAGTGAGGGTTTGTTCGTTGGTTGAAATGGGCGAAGCCGAAAAATTCCAGACGAAATCGCTATCAGTAAAAGTACAGTGGAACGTATTCTGAAACGCAACAAATACAAAATTTTTCAAGTTCAAAAGTGCCAAGAAATTTTTCCCGATGACAATTTTGTAAGAATGGAGTTTCGTGCGTCAATGGTGGAACGGGCTAACGAAGAAGGATATTTAAAAAAAAATATTCTGTTTTACGACGAGTCCTCCTTTCCACGTCATGCCAAGCATAATCCCTCAGTCGTGCGATATTGGTCTCGAGAAATTCAACATCTGGTCCATAATGTAAGAACTCAACACCCCGAAAAGCTTAACGTTTGGGCGGCTATCTTGGGTGATAACATTATAGGACCATTTGTTGTCGACGGCAATTTGAATGGAATGAAATATTAGAATTTACTGCGAACGCAAATTATTCCCACTGTCCGCCAACTTAACCCAATTTGCAATTTGCCATTTGGTTTATGCAAGACGGTTGTCCCGCGCATAGCACCAGATTAGTTTTTAGAAAACAACTTTCCTAATCGTGTTATTGCCCGGAGGAGCATGATAAAATGGCCACCTCAATCCCTGTGATTTTTTTCTGTGGGGTTAGGTCAAACAACAGTTTTGCAACAATAGCGAACTTGCAACTGTTGCAAGTAGAACTGTTGAAAATTTTTGCGACAATAACTCCTAGAAATCTCGAGGCAGTAAGGCGGGGGTTTTACGATAGATTCAGCTATTGTTTGACCGCGGACGGGGTTATTTTCGAGCCCTCCATAAAGTAACATTGTTGGAATTTCAATTTATTTTTTATAATTGTAGAGTTTATTTTTCCTTCCTTTAATTTAATAAGAATCGTTATTTATTTTCCTACCTATTATTACTTTTTCTTTCTCCTGCATCGCACACCAGCTACAAAACGAATATAGGAAACTGTACTTTTTACAGTAATCTGAGAGTACGCAGTGCTACGTGATTTGGCGGACATGCGAGCGTACCCTTGCTCGGTTTATGATACACTGCGACTGGATATCTCTCATTGTCAATGAGACTCGAATGCGCGGTTGCCATTTACAAAGCAATCACCGTTGTCCCCGATGTGGGCATACGTGTATAGGTACTATCGTGTGTCAAATTGACCATCCCGGCACAACAATACTAACTACAAAACCAAAACGTCTCAGGTTAGATTGCTATAGCTAGGCAACAACGGAAAACTCAAAATGGCAGATTAAGATTTAATGGAAAATATTTCAATACTCAGTTTTGAATGCAAACGCTAATGAAGGAGATGAATAATTTTGAAATATTACTAGAAACAAAAACTACAAATTTATACAATTACGTTTTAAATACCTTAACTACCCAAATATGTGTACCACCCTCTTCTTGATTTTCTTATTTCTTATATTGGTCCAAATTGCCTTTCTTGCTTTTTCCAATTTTCTTGATTCTTCTTTTAATTCTTGAATGATGATAATAACTTTATATATATTGATAAAAGTTTTTTCTTTACCTTACTTCTTTTCGGAAAATGTCAACCAACGCTTCAATTCCCAAACAATAACAATTTTTTTTAATTTTTCCAGCTATATTTTCCTGTTCCTATGCTTGCGGAAGGCACTATACTTTACATTCTTTATACTGCTTTCTGTATACTGGTGAAAGTATACTTTATCTTCTCCAATATTCTTATTCACCCCCGCCAGTCGAATCCTTCATTTTGCAGTATCACGATCTTGATCCAGGCAATTGCCGAAATACCTTCTGACATCCTGAATTTTTAATTTCTGATGTTGTTTGAAGCCTCCTTTTGTGTAGCGTTGTGCATTGTGTTTCAATAAGGTTTAGGAAAATATTTTTGTTTCTTATACTAATTTAAGTCGCATTAATTATCACGGGCTGGACTTAATTATTTATTATTTGTTCTATGATTTTATAAAAAAAAATACCTAATTTAAAGTAGATGAATTCGTTTTAGAGGGCGGGAATCTATATATCCAGTATTGCCAAATTTTAAACAAGATACGCGAATCTGCACAAATTTGGATAACATGGAGGACTATTAACATTAACAAATTTGACAGTTATGGAACATGTGTAAGTTAACACATTCTTTGCGGGAAACGAGTTAAGACGGGCTGCACAATAGTATCGCCCGCATAGTATGTGTTAAGAGAGATTAAATAGTGAAAATGCGAAACAGTAAAAGACAAAGGCAGTAATTGGATTGATTTGGCGTTTACTTGATGAAGATCCATATTATGTAAATAAGACACTTGAAACAGTATAAATCTTCACTATATTAAAAATAAAAGTAACAATTGTTTCGTCAAAACATTGGCTTCATCAGACTAACACTAAATAATTAAACTTACTGTATATAAAGCAACTACCCCCTCTTTGACAAAATGAATATTTTGTCAAAGAGGAGGATACGATCGACCGTATCCGTAAGGGAGCATCCATTCAAAATTTTACGTACATACCTGCGTTCACACTGGATTCGTTGGGGGTTTTTATTTTTGTTAGGCGCGATGTTTTTTCCTCCACTAGATTCATATAATATATTACTGGAAATATTGGATATATGTACATGTATGCGTAGTGATTTCCATTGCTGGGTGTATATGTACATCCAAACATTATACATACAATTTTTTTAAATTTATGTATACTTAAATTGTAAATACATACTTATGTACAGGAAAATTGAATTACCTTATTATACATGTTCAATATATATTATGTTTTGTGAAAATTTAATGCCAATAAAGGTATTTTAATGCCCTAGGCATCTGTGGGGGATATCGATGGTTCGAATGTTCCTTGCGGCAATCGATTTTTATAAAGATCGGTTGCAGTAAGGGTGGTCGGTACTTTTAAATCAACACTGCTGCCCTTTTACGGCGAGGAGAGGCAGTAACAAGCCAAACACTTCACATATACACACTTCCACAAGCCTAATGTAGAGTGATACAATAGGTCTCAAGGCTGCAATGTTTAGGATACAACAAACAAAAGCATTCGGTGGTTAGTGCACAATTTTACGAATTCTCGCTAACCTACTCATCTTTAAATGAGCCAACGTGCATTTCATGTATGGTCGTGCCAATGGGATACCAGAGAAGCGCTTCGTCTTTATGTTGAAGTTCGTCCCAATCCTAAGATCCCTTGTGTTCGTATTTTTGTAAGACGCACCAAAGATTACCCAATACTGGTTCATCTGGAAAACCGGCCTATAATTCTTATATACCTACTTTAGGTAAACAGTAACAATTACAGGTTTGTGTGGTGGTATATGTATATAATTATTAAGATGTATTTTTTTAATTCCTTCGTGAAATGTACTATTAAATTTGAAAATCAGCTACGTGTTATGTAAAGCTAAGATCGATGATTCGATTTCGGTTCTATAATTATGTGTACGTGTTGAACTAACCATAATGTTTGGCATTTGTTTTTTTTTCAGCGTCATTAAGATTATCTTTTGGCTTTTCACTGCGTACTTGTCATAAATGGCAATAGTAAAATACCAAAATAGTAGTTTCGTTGAAACCCTGTCTCAATGGTAATATGTTGTTGTTTTAGGGTCGTATCAATACAAATGTCGGACATGCTTGAAAGCCTATAAGTCTCGATCGACACTAGGTCGTCACATTAATCTAGAATGTGGTGTGGAACCACGGTTTCCCTGCCCATATTGTCCAAAGAAATGCAGACAGAAAGTTCACCTCAAGTCGCATGTGGCTAGAAGACATACTACAGAATACTCTTCTCTTTATGATAATTCTAGATAGGAATTTCTGTTATGAACGAGTTTCTTAAAATAAAATATTTTTTCCCACTTTGTAGATTTGTTATACCATTTTTAACATACCTGTACAGATGTTTTTAACGGATAGCTGGATCGTTGATTTCCACTCCATTTTCTATTTTAGAAAAATGCTTTTCACAAAAGTTTTATGGAATTTTCGAGGGTACACAGTGTCCCGTGAGTATAGGCAAACGCCTATCTACTTCTTTTTTAAATGGAGCCTCTTATTATTTTGTTTTAGTTTAGATAATTTGAAATTATTAAGAAACATAAATTCGCCGCGAGAACTAGACGTGTATGAAACGATATATATTTAAAAAGATCGAACTTACTAAATCGCGAAAAGGGAATTTTAGAACATTCTAGTTTAATAAATATATTTACCGAGAAAGAAGAGGGACATTCTGTATATATTTTTTAAATGCGCACAAAATAGATGTACCCCTACGGTCGTAAATACTACCTGCCATTCCGGCCAGGCAGATTTTTTCGGACGTATTACGCCAGGTGCGCTTATAAGTATAGAGAGAGAGATGTGTATATAGTTCCTCTTTTAAACGTGCATGTGAGATATGACTTTCGTCTATTCGGGAATTGGTTGATAACGGGAGCCGACGTGCTCTTGAAACATATGTCCCGAATTTTATTAAATTAATTGTGCGGTGTGGATTTCCCGATGCTGCGTATTAGTGATACCAGCCCACAGTCCTTGCAATTCTTTCACATACTATACAGGATTAAATTCAATAAAACTTTGGAAAAAAAATATTTTGCCACAATCAAACAGTTTGTCATTAGCAGAACAGCCATACATATACCTATAAATAGAAAAGAAAGAAGCTTAGGATCTAATATTATATATTTTATATTATTTGCAGAGCGTTTACGTAATAAAATACGTGACTACAAAGCTTTCGCTCTAGATTCCACATTAATAAGTACGTAGGTATACATTAAGTAATATTAGTGATTGTTATAAATAAGTAGAAAGGCCTTTATTACTCTACAGTCAACTGTGTATTGTTAATTTTACTTTAAAGGTACGAGATGCCCGCACATACAGTTCCACAATTGTGATAGTGCTCTGCATATTTTGGAATGCACGATGTAAAAGATTGGAATTTATAATTGTGTATTTATAACAATGCTGAAATATTTTCTCTTTTAGGATTCGGTGCAGATGATCCATCTAGGTGCATATGTATAAATTGCGGAAAATCGTACAAGAGAAAGGCACATTTAGTTAGACATCAAAAGTATGAATGTGGTAAAATGCCGATATTCCAGTGTTCCCTATGTAATTATAAATGTCACCGGCGAGATGCTTTGAGACAGCATCTCCTGTCGAAAAAGCACGAAAATAAGAACACATATTTTGCTATAAAATAATAGTATAGGGTGGCTTGAAATAAGGAAGTTAGACAAAAAATTCTCTTACCACCCTCATGAGTGAAAACCTCTAGATACGTATTTCGGCAACTAAATTGCCACCCTCAGTAGAATCTACAAAGAAAAATAACGTTAGACGTAGTAACTTGGAAGGTATACTCTGCACAAGATCACACATTTTCCTTTGTGGATTCTACTGAGAATGGCAACTTAGTTGCGGAAATACGTATCTATAGTTTTTCACTCGTTAAGGTGGTAAGGGTACTTTTTGTGCTTTACTTTTAAAATATTTTGTGAAGATACAGTGAGAGAAATTATTAAATTATATGAAATAACACCGTGTTTTTTTTTACATAGATTTATAATACATCCCTTACAATTTACGCTGCGGTTGTGGGTCTGCTATCACGTTCTTACATGTAAATCCAAGATTTGTTTTAACTCGCAACATTTGTCTTCTAGGTGCATATTTTGATAATGAAATTTATTCCTGTCCAACATGCAACAAAATGTACAAACACATGGGCAATCTAACCAGACATCAAAAGTATGAATGCGGTAAAACAGCAGAATTACAGTGCCCGTTTTGTAGTTACAAATGCCACCGAAAAGACGTTTTAAAGGTTCATTTAAAAAATACCAAGAAACATCAAAATGTCGATCTTGACAGCCTTGTATTATGATAACGGCATACATATTGTAATCGAATCCCAATATCTTAAAATACCAGGTTTTGTGATGATCGAATTTCGGTGTAATCATACTCAAACTTACTGCAAAGAATTAAATACTAACGGCCTTATTCATAAAGATTTACTAAAACAGGTTTTAAGCGTCTATTAGTTACAACACTTTTTAAGCTGAAACAGTGTTGTAAGTTAAGGGTAATTCATAAACGATTTGTAAGGGTTGTGTAACTAAAATAGGGATTTTAAACAGTTTATTTGACATAACAGGGGATTTAGTATATTTGTATAGCATTCCTGTGCCAGAAAGGTGATTCGCGTGACTCCGAGTGATTCCGAGTAGGTTTGAATAGTTGTATCCTGTTGTTTGTATTCTTTGTATTCGCGTTACATTGTAATTTATATTAGGAGTACCTGCATTGCATCTTATATTATTTAATATTTCATGTCATTTCCGAGAACTGAATTTCACTTAATATTGATTTGCATAATGTTATAATACTTATAATTCTTGGAATTTCCTAATAGAAAGTATTAATGATTAAGGTTTATAATTAACTAATATTTGAATGTTTACCCACTAATCCTGAGTTTTCTGCCTTCTTGGTACTAGACGTTCAAAATATAATTATTAACCTTTGAATGTCAAATGCTTTCTATTTACATTTGACATTAATAATTATATTTTGAATCTAATATCAAGAAATATTATTTAATTCTAAACCTTAATCGTTAATACTTTCTATTACGAAATTCCAAGGATTATAAGTATTATAACATTATATCAATCAATATTAAGTGAAATTAAGTTCTCCGAAATTTGTGTCTATCACCCTATTCTTTGAAGAAGGATTAACATGATTACTTGCCCGGTTACCTGCCAAGGGTCTAAATTGTATTACTATTTCAAATAGAGACAGTTCCATGCATAAGTTCCACCCCAGCGAACGATACAGTTCTCACATTCAATTATACAAAGCATCGCCGTGCGATCATCATTATAGTAAAAATAGTATATTATTAACACTCCGATACACTATTTAAACTGCAAGCACGCAAGACCAAATCTGAACATAACCTTACTTTTCCGTACACAAATTAAAACAATCCTTGTCGTCTAAAATCGGCGGCTCGGGAGCACTCGGAATCCTAACACTGGTTTAAAAATGATTTAATGTAGGGTTCACCCTCTTGTAAAATATGCCCATTTACAACAGCTTTCTAACACTATTATACGTTTATGAATGATGTTTTTTCGGCACAAGGTTACAAATGCTTTATAAAGCCTTTGTAATTTTTTATGAATAAGACCGTAAGTGGATTCGGAAGAAAAAACCAGCAATCAGATATCCTTTTTAACCTTGATAATATTTACATAAATATGACCTACTTAAGTTTAAATGTATATGAAGGATATTTGTTATAGCATTTTATGTTATTATGGCTTAAATGTTTTTGTATTTCCATAAATAAACTATTCTTATTTTCAGGTTGTTTATTTTGCTTTAAATATTTGTGGATACCATTTCCACCTATCCAGATTGCTAAATATAATCAACTTAGAATAAAAGCGTTTTCCTGTGTCAAAGACAAGACGCCGCTTATGTTCAACAACAATACTGTTTGCAAGATATCATTAGGGATTATCAAGATTATTATGTAGGTCAAATATCACAATGGCTTAAATACATGTTACACCAACATAGAACCGGTTGTCGAATCCTGAAAGTTGCAAGCGGTTTAGTCAATTACGGGAAAGAACTGAAACCATCATTTGACTTCGCCGACGTTAACATCTTAAAAATATGGGAGAATTATAAAAAAGGACTCATTTTAGAAACGTTGCACATTCAAAATAAAGAATTTCAAAACGGACACCGATCAGTTAAGTAACATTCAGCCCTGGCCATTTCTAAACTTCAAAGCCGTCTATAAGTAATGTATTTCATCAAGCAGCGGTGTCATATCGCGGATCTCAATCGCAAGCTCCCGAATGCAGTCGTGCTGCGCTGGTCCCCCACCATGGTATAGTAGAAGTTGTCGTTGTAGCAGTAGCTTAGTATGCTCGTAACAGCGGTGGTTCGCGTATACCATTTATATTGACGTTACTCA
>JARFOC010001158.1:167099-216536 GCA_031763485.1 Osmoderma eremita | reverse complement strand
CCGAGAGATCCTGGACGCATAAGTTTTGGCACTTCGTACGTATGGGCGCTCATGGATCAAACTTTAGTATATATAATAAAGAAAAATCCTATATTTTGCAAACTTTATGCCGGTCACTATATAACATGAGTAACATCAACTTTGACAATAATGGCCATAGAAACTAAGTGTGTACAGTTGTAAGTTACTCTGATTGTATTCAATTATTTGTAATCTTTACTAATTTATATAAATAAATCAATTTAAAGTCACTGTTTATCATTTCGCTTCGCTATAATTAACCACGTATCATTTATATTTTCATTTTCATCTGAGTGAGATCTTTCTATGGGCAGCCGATGTTAAGCCGATTATACGCTATCACAGCTTCTGTTAAGATCACAGAACCTCTCTATAAACTTAAAAGTCGTCCATAAGGAAACAAAACTTTTACTAATTTTAATAAATATTCGGAACGACCTACGCATCGGTACGCGTGCTTATTTTCTGTAAACCAATATGGTATTTTGACCCCTATGTAAGATTGACGAGAAGTCTCCGTTGGTGAATAAGATTCAGTTAAATGTTAAAAAACTAGCGTTCCAAGACTTTCTGGTAAAATTTTAGTCAAGATTTCCATTGATTTCATGAATTTGTATGAAGGACACTATTCTTTTTTTCAGAACTTTATGTTACCGGAAACAATTGGTTATAATTCTGCCATCGCATCATGACATGGCATTTCTCATTTTATAGTCTGTCAACTTTTTTATGTTCCAGTGGACGCAAACAATCATGTATTTCTAAACTATTATAAGACATTACTGTCTTTGGGTGCGAACGCAGTGCAAGCAGACTTCCCCACACCGGCAACCAATGTCGACTCGCTTAAAAAATGAATACATGTTTTTAAATTTGCAGATACACAGTTAAAACAGGATTTCCCTGTTGACTCACAAACCCTCTTTCCTTTATCGGGACTTGAAACCGGCAATTTCAGTTGCAACGCTACGCAATCCCGTGTCACGTCAGGAGCGAACGCGTCAAAAGCGGACCCCTATTAGAATATTGCAATTTAATGTACGTATTTATGATTTATAGGCATCTTGTACACTACAAAATGGTGATTCATACAAAATACCAGTACATCTGAAATAAAATACAAATAATAGGATACGGTGGCTTAGAATAGTAAAAATAAAAAATATCCTTACCACCTCAATGAGCGAAGAACTCCTGGATACGTATTTCGGCAACTCCCAGAGTGCGACGTCTAACATTATCTTCCTTCGTAGATTCTGCTGAGGATGGCAACTTAGTTGCCGAAATACGTATCCAGGAGTTCTTCACTCATCGAGATGGTAAGGGTATTTTTTATTTTTGAAGTTAAACAAATTCTAAATAACGGTTTACATGGCATAAAAGTTTCTTTATCTTTTGAAGTATAGTATTTTGTGAATATTTGCGAAATAGAATTAGAATTTCATGGAAAAGTAGTTACCGAATATGTATAAGTAAAATTAATAAGATGGGATTATTGTCATTTGCTATTAGTTTCTTGAGCTGTAGTGTTGTGTGTATCTATATAGTCTACTGTGTATAATGGCATTATACGAGTTGGTAGAGACTAACGGGCAGAATCCGCTAGCTCTGCATGACGGATTCAAGTATCGACTGCATAGGACAGCGAAGAATTGAATCAAGAATTGGTCTTGTGTCACGGATAGAAGCCAAAACTGTAAAGGCCGTATGTCTACGAAAAACGGGAAAATACAACGTGTGTCCGAACATGTTTGTTAGTCAGATCAAGCTGTAACGGCAGTGCGAAAGCAAATATGTAATCTCAAAGAATGGACCCGAGAAGACGAGGAGGCGTTATCACAAGTCTACCGATATGAATATGATCCGCTGTTTAATAAAGGTTACGAGTTCGTGACGGAAGTACCATCGTTTTCATCAATAAAACCAACAATGCATCGTATTCGAAGAAATGCTTTAAACATGCCTCCAGAGCCGTCAAGCCTCCAAGAGATTAGTATGCCAGAAGGTATACTAAAAATGAATGACGATCGCAGTTTTCTTCTTGTCGAAGACGGATATTTGCTAGTTTAAAAGGAAGGGCAGAACATTTTCATAGACGGAACTTTTAAAAGTTACAATAAACAATTCACTCGAGTGTATACCGTACATGTGGATGTTAAAAGCACATCTGAAGAAACCAACATTAACCCGTAGCGTGCCCCTTGTTACCTAAGAAAATTCGTCAGGTATAGCAAAGGTATTTGAAGCTATTGAAAACTAATTTGTGAAGATGGATTTCGAAGAAGCCACCATAAGGGCTCCTTCAGTACAAATACTTGGTTGTAATTACCATTTCAACCAATGCATCTGGCGTAAAATACAAGAACTCCGAATGGTCCATGATTACACGAATAATGAAGCAGTGAGACTTCATGTACGTTCCTGTTAGGGATGTTGAAAATGGCTGGTTATGTATAATGGAGGATTCCCCTAACTACCAACAACTTGAAAACTTTCAGGATTATTTTGTCGATCAATGGTTACAAAACTCCAGTATAACAGTTGAGCTGTCCGCTTTTGTTTCCAATTCCGCAATCCACGCCATAGGCTAAAAATACTCATAGACCCTCTTCAAAAGAGGAATGGTTATAAAATGGAGAGAAACGATTAAGTTGACGACACGTTGCTAATTCCAGGTTCAGCGGACAACATGCAGACACTTCTCCATCGGTTTCCTATTACGGGAGATAAAGACAAAATGTGCTGATATACATAATCGTTGGTTCTTAAAAAAAACCTATACGGTGTGCACCAGTATAGAACAATAAAGTTATAGAATAGGTAGAAATAATAAGTGAACGGAACAGCTACAAAGACGTCAAACAACAAATAATGTGTATGATTTTGTTGCTCGAGTTATTAGTAAATAAAAAGGTGACACTGAGCAGTTTGATTAACTTAACTTTATTTCTATTACTGCTTGCTACATTTAGGACATCACATTAGTATAATTGTTTTCAAAGTACTATTATGTGTTTAGTTTAAATGTTGCAATAGGACTGGTTAGTTTTATGTATACATGCGAAAATGAAATCACCACGCAATTTAAAGTAGGGAAGTCCCGATATTATCCTAATAACGCGTCGCGCAAAAATTAGCGGCAGGCTTTTAAGTAAGTAGTGGCCATAAACGACGTTAGAGAGCGACGGTTAAGATGACATCGGTTTAGAATCTTTGGGATAGAATCTTGTAAAATGCGGCACAAACAAAGGTGTTGTTACGAGCAGAAGACATGTACAGGTTTATGACTTAGAATTATAATGTTTATACAGGGTGGGGCAGGGAAACATCTCTAACATTGAAAGTGAATAAAGAAGAAACTAGAAATGGTAGAACAAATTAATTTTTTTGTTTCAAAAAAGCAATATTGGAAGTTTAAGTTTTAAACAAAGTATCTTGCAAATAATGGCATTCATTATCAATACATTGTTGTAGCCGGATATTGAAGTTTCGCATCACCCTTCTGAAGCATCTCTCCCGGTATGCGACCTATTTCCAGGCGTATTGCTTCGTTTAAAGCTTGTATGCTGCTAGGGCGATGTTTGTACACCTCAGCTTTGAGGTAGCCCCAGAGAAAGTAGTCGCAGGGAGTTAAATCCGTCGAGCACGCGGGCCATGAAATATCACCGAACCTGGAGATCAAACGGGCGGGGGAAAATTTCCCTCGGAACAGTCATTGACTGTGTGGACCGTGGCGGCATCCTGTTGGAACCAGACACGTCCTATTTCCAACCGTTCGAGATATCATGCAAAAAAATCTTGGATCATGCCCACATGCGCCTCGTCGCTGAAAAAAATCACTGCGTCGTCAGCCAGTGGAGACGGCTGGGTTAAAGATTTGGCGCCACTTCCGTTAAAATTGGTTTTACCCCGAGATTCCGCGTACGAAAGAACCAGGGATGAATACCGTCAGGGTTAGAACTAATTATTTAAATAAGCCAAAACATTGTGTATAAAGTTAAGTAGTTTATCAGTAAGAAAACAAGACATATATTAATTCAAATCTATCTATAGATCGTACGCTAAATAGAACAATAAGTGGGTAAATCCGACCTGTTTGTTGTCGAGTGCCTCAAATTCAGGTAAACCGGTTTCCGGTAGAAGGCTGCGGACACCATGAACCGGGGCCACTTCTCGGGTCGACAGACCGCGTCCAAAAAGCTGGTTTGAGTATGGATTTATCCCAAAATTCCACTATTCAATTGGCGAGTACAGAAAATGTTATTGTAATCCCCAAAATCAAGGGGGTACAAATAAAAGCCCTAAAAATACATTCTGGTATTACCACGTGTCATCAACAAAAGAAAGAAAAAGGAAGGATTAGCAATTAATACCTTGTTAGTGTGTGGCTTGGTGTGTGCTCTACGTGGTGAGACTATTATTCCACAAAAGTCTTGTGAACGTTCACCAATCGAACGTGATACTATCGTTGAATGTAATCCCTGTATTTCAGGGCGGATTTTCCATAAATATTTCCTCAATAATTAATTTCCAAAGCCATTGCTCCGCAAAATTCAACGATAGGTATGACTTCAATCACTGCGAGTCTTAAAAGGAATGAATTGAACAACTAATGGCGCTAGCTACGCCTGACCCTAGATTTAATTGATCCGATAACCGATCGCTATCGACCGCCGCGTCTAAACTAGATGGCCTTGCTACCCTTAATCCATCCGTGCGAATTATTATTTTATTTACAAAAATTACGTCGAATGAAATCGGCACGTTACAGTTTCTTTGAGAAAAGTAAGTTTTAACGACAAATGCGCGTTGCTCCATAGACCACACCATTTTGGCAACTGACAGGTGACAGATTGAAACCTCCCGAACTACTGAATCACTTAAGCCTATTCCCACCCTTCTACAATCTCAACTTACATCACAATGGCCTACTGAAACTAGTGATGTTTCCGTGGCCCACCCGATATTTAAATATTATTTTTTGGTTAAAAAAACTGTAATGTTGCCAGTATAGCCCTTTGTTGCTTAGCTTTTGTTTATGTTTATACACGTTTTTGTCTATGTTTTACATATGTATGTACGCGTTTTATGCTATATGTGTAGAAGAACATAACGACCACCTATGTTTTGGGGTGTTATTCCACTCCAATTCTCATTTCACTTGATCATTTTATAGCGGCAACATTATACCATTATTTATTTGAATTATTTTTATGTTGTAGGTAGCTTTACAAAGCGGTACCGCTGTGAAACTTGTGGTCAGAAATATCAAGCGAGACGTTCATTATGGAGGCACAGAAAGTTTGAGTGTCAGAAAGAACCGACATTCTATTGTAGTTATCCCAATTGTTGGTACAAATGCAAGCTAAAATCTAATTTACAAAAGCATTTTAACCGACATCGTAGTTCGTAACATGAGTTCTAGACAACTGCCCAATAACGATTTTTATGTAATATGTAAATACAGTTAATAAGGTATCCATAATTTTTCAAGTTACATTGTATATAAAGAAACAATCCGCAATAATGTACATTTTTGCTAAATAAAACTTTTGATTATTATTTATTAATTACACAGAAACGGCAATTTACAATTACTATAAGGTAATGATTTGCAGTATATAAAACAAAGTTTGGTTAAGTTCAATTCTGATCTTAAAAGCTAACAACATTTGTTAAGTACGTGTATTGCGTGTTTTCTTTTATCAAATTCAATTATTGGCAAGGTGTATCAAATTTAACTATGCAGTTTCAATGCAGCATGAAATAATACGATGGCATAAAATAACCCTACATATATGTATCGTATTAACCGTTGACGAATTCATAATTCCAATCAAATTCAACGCCTCATATTTTAAAATTATTCAGGCTAACAAAGTTTCGTTCGTAATTTGTGGGAATCGTGATTGGAGATAATTAAAGGTATATCGATTTAAACGGAAGGAAGGAGAGAATTTTTCACAGTATAGAAAGGGATGGCATTTTCAGTTAATATAGAATTTGTATTGCCTAATCTTATCCAGGCTGTCCGTGCGAAAACGAAATACCCTGAGTATTTAAGAATTAAGACTATTTTTACAAAATCGCTGAGGCACGTCAACTTTGGTTGAAGGGGGACAACTTTTGGAGAACAAATGATCATTATAGCCTCGACCCTCTAGCCGTAGGGGTGCAACACCAAAATTTTTTAACTCCACTAGGGGTACGTCATTTAAAAACTTACGTAATGTTCAACACAACCATGTATACATTTTTCAAGCTCTCAGTTTTCGACAAATTAGCTTTCTGAAGATATAAGATAGAAACGTGAAACGAAAAAGGAAATATAGCAAATATTTAAGAATCGAGACTTATAAAATCGTTCAGACATCAATGTTTATATAAAATAATAGGTTACTTGATTACTTGATATAGCGATGTCACCCGCCTGGTTCGATTAATCGTCCCTTCTACTACGGCCGCTAGGTCCTACTGCAGAGCGGATGCCATCCTAGAGTTCATCGAACAAGTCCAGGCCCCTGAGGTAGCTTAGGATCTTGTTCAATTCTTCAGGTCAGTTAGGGAAGTCATCACTTTCCCAAAGATGGAGTACCCGATTCGGGTGGCGGCAGGACAGTGGCACATAACGTGCTCTACTGTTTCTTCGCGCTCCATGGATGGATGGATTAGATGGTGGGGGAGGGTGGCAAAAAGTCACATGCACTTGGGCCACCATGTTGGGCCCTTTGCGCTACCTCCCCCGGCGGCGTCACTCTTCCACCACCTACGCGAGCCAACCCAATCTGAGTATGAACTCAGCAGTGCGGCAGTCGAGGTGCCACCGATGTCGCCCATACTAGGCGAGCACTCCCCCAGAATAGCGGCTCTCATTTGGACGAGCGCCGGACAGTCGCACAAAATGTGCTCCGGCGTCTCATCTTCCAAGTAACATGCACGACAGAGGGGGCTTATTCAGCTTCAGTGGCCAGTCAACAGCCCTACAACTTGGCGCAGGTTAATGCGAGACAGACGCAGGTAATATTTTGCTGTCCTGGACGATAGCCTGGGAATGGCTTTGCGTGCCTGGCAGCATGCAGTTTCAGATTCCCATCTGTTTTCATGCAGAATGGTAGTCCGTTGTTTCTTCGCCCTCGATACACAGTCGGCATTCGATTTCTTCCGATAACCCGATTCTGTGTAGGTGTTTTCTGAGTCTCTGCAGTGACCTGAGAACACATAAGTATTATTTTGACTTTTACGGTCAAGTTTTAGCAATTCTCGAGTTCTGACATGATTGGGTGAGATGCACTCTTTCGCATGTACCAAACCAGGAGAAGTGCTTTAAAATTGGAGTACTTGTTTCAACCGGAAACTAATTTGTTGTTTGGCTGTCGAGGTTGGTATGCCAATGGCCGATCCTTTGCCCTGGAAGCACGCCGCGACACCCCTTTTTGCAAGGGTGTCGGCTTGAAGGAGGGTCTGACGCGGGACCCATATTAGGATTACTTTGTTAGACACCCCTATTGTATTTAGAATGGCTTAGCAACTCCAGATCAATTTGCTGTGATATTTGCGCGCTTGCAATGCTGTCAATACAGCATGATTGTCATTGAAAATTTTTAATGTTTTGTGTTTGAGGTTTTTGTTCAAAATCTCTCTTGCGCACATCTCAATGGCATACATCTCATTGGCATAAATAATAGGTTTAAAATAGTAAAACTAAAACGAAAAGTACCCTTAGCACCTTAATGAGTGAAGTACTTTAGATACGTATTTTGGCAACTAACATTCCATCCTCAGTAGAATCTGCAAAGGAAAATAATGTTAGACATAGTACCAGATTGCCACTTGAATAACACCGCCATTCCATTAGTGATCTGGTGCTGTGCATAGAGTTCTTCGCTCATTAACGTAGTTAGGGTATCTTTGTTCTAGTTCTAATATCAATTTTTGATCGAAAAAAGAATATTTTTGGAGATGGAATGACTCTCATATCTTTATCCACTAGCCAAAGGTTATGCTACCCCAAAATTCTTAAATTACATTAGGGCTTCAGTGATGCCTCATTTAAAAGCTTATGTAATTTTCAATACATTGATGTATCACTGTTTGAAATTGCTTTCATGGTTTTCGTGAAGTTAGCTTTAGTTTCTTAAAATTAGCTTTAATAATTTTTAAAAGTTAATTTATCGAAAACAGTACTATCAATTTCAAAAAAATGGTACAACGTGAAGTACCACAAAGAACATTAGATTTTAAGTGAGGTATTGTGATTTGAAAATTTTTGGGATGCCACCCTTGCGGCTAGAAGGTTGAAGATGTGAAGATCATTTGTTCACCAAAAGTAGTCCCCCATAGCGTTTCAGGGATTTTACAGAAAAGGTTTTGATTCTTCAGTAATCATCGTATTTCGTTTTTCTTTTCTATTGTATACCTTAAATATCTTAAATAGGTAATTTCTCAAAAACGAAACAGCCGTTGAATTGCAAATTACAGAAGCTTTTCAATGAGTTATCACTCAGCTCGTAGATTTAAATAATTTGGGGTTGCACCTCTACGGCTTGAAGGTTAAGTATAAATATCATTTGCCCTCTAAAAGTTGTCACCCTTCGATCAAATGTC
This sequence comes from Osmoderma eremita, assembly GCA_031763485.1. Taxonomy (NCBI): domain Eukaryota; kingdom Metazoa; phylum Arthropoda; class Insecta; order Coleoptera; family Scarabaeidae; genus Osmoderma; species Osmoderma eremita. The sequence continues at coordinate 207,911 of JARFOC010001158.1, read as the reverse complement.
ACGGTGTCTCAACGATTTTATAAAAAATGATCTTGATTCTTAAATATTTAGGGCGTTTCTCACGAACAGCCTGTATATACAACCTCGTTATGAACTTTTTACCAGACATTTTTAGTGGACGGACTCGAGTTTTTGGCCTTCATAGCTTTTGCGTGATAGGGTGATTCCTACTTGTTTTGGTAGTTATTTGCTGTATTAAAATGTTTGTGACTTACACTTGAGATGAAATTCAACTCATATTTAATTCTTGATATTTTTGGTTTGATTGTGAGTATTGTAGCTAGTAGCGCCATTTCTAGACCGTTTATACTGTAATATCTTGTTTATCGGTGATAAATATCCAATATACATTTTTTCTCCAACTTTTGGATACCCGTTAATTTGTAAAGCAATTTCAATAAAAATTCATAGAAATGTGCACGGTTAACCATGTACGTAGAAATGTGGGGAGAACGTAGTACTTTGCCAGAATTTTTTTTTGCTATTTAAATAATCATTTCTTTGTTGTAGGTGTGCTAAGGTTCTACTGTGATATATGTGGACGTGCCTATAAAGTTCAAAGGTCTTTATGGAGGCACAAGAAATACGAATGTCAAAAGGAACCGACATTTAAATGCCCACATCCGGGATGTTATTATAAAGCTAAACAGAAATCTAGTGTTACTTCGCATATTTTAAATGTTCATACGCTTACGACGATAAACATATGAGATTCATTAAGTTTTTCCTTTATATACAATTAAGAGTATTCCGAATGTAATCACAGTATTTTTCTACCATTAAGGTGCGGATCCATGATGAAACTTTTTCATTTCTTTGCCTCATGACAGAAACATTTCAACAATCACAGTCTTTGAAGCAGTCGTTTAACCTCTGAATTAGTTTAGAATGAAACTTCTCTCATGAAACTTTTATTTGCTTCATAAATGTCACTGTGTAAACACGACATGTAATTTTATTCATGTACAGCACGTGAGTTATTTGATATTGCCTGAAACATTCTGTAACGTTTAAACAAAATAGTGGCAAAAGATAAAAATACAAATTCCCTTACCACATTGAAGAGTGAAGAACTCCAGATACGTATTGCGGCAACTTAAGTTGCCATCCTCAGCAAAATCTGCAAAGAAAGATAATCTTAGCCGTAGCACTCTGGGAGATATCCACCACACAGAGCGCCACTTGAATAACACTGCCTTCCCGCTTACAATCTATGTCTATGTATACTACCAAATCCTTCCGGTTCATTAAGCGTATTTCGTTACGCTCACTCAACCATAACAATCCACTTAGTAATAATATTTTTTTATGTAACAGAGCAGGAAATTAATTACAATGAGCAAACATTGTTACAATGGAAGACGAGCAACAAATTGTGGACTATGAACATAACAAGCATAAGCAAATATGCTTATAATCCACAATTCTTACTCAAGTGGTGTTCTGTGTGGTGCATATCTCCCCGAGTGCTAAGTCTAACATTATCTTCCTTTGTAGATTCTGCTGAGGATGGCAACTTAGGTGCCGAAATACGTATCCCGAGTTCTTCACTCATCAAGGTAGTAAGGTAATTCTTATTTAAATTTTTTACTAGTTTACGCTACCGTATCCTATTATTTTATACCAAAAACAGTGGCTAGTAGCCTAATATATATTTGCCTGAAATGTATTTATTCGATAATATTTCATTATTCGAAATTATTATCATTATTATTTTGAAAGTATGCTTAGGTAGATGCAAAAATATATATACATACATAATTAGCGGTCATATATTTCTGAATGTATGGGCGGTAGTTGGAGGTGGTAGTGGACGGATTCCGGTTCTATCAAGCGACCTGTAGGAGAATTCTCTGAAAATACTGATTTTCATAAATATTTACTACGACTATATCTCTGGCAGTATACAAAAATTACCAGACAATCATACAGCAATATTAACAGTGTTTGTAAAAGGAAAACTTCTAGCCGTCGAACAGTTTTTAAGTGTTTATGAGGAAGTAATAAATATATGATCTTCTAGCACGTCTGGATCAAAGTCGAGGAAAATCACTAGGCAACAGGTAGAATTCCATGATTATCTGAACCAATATTTTAAATTCTATTAAAACTAAAACATTTATTTTTGGATTTAACTTTAGATTCTTGTCATATGGTGGTAAAAACTAAACTGTATCATCAACCATATGAGATATCGGTTCTGCCAGACTGCATTACTCACTAAATTGTGATGGACGTGTAGTATATTGTCTGTGGTTCAACATTAATTTAAGAAAAGATTTGCTAAATTTATTCCTTTTTTCTGAAGAAGCATGGTTCCATTTGTCTGGCCATGTGAATTGATAGGATTATGGGATATGGTCAGCTGAGAATCTACATATTTCCGCGAAATGAATTGCATCGTGTAAAAATTTGGTGCTTCGATTGTTATGTCACGGACTAGGATTGTAGGACCAATCTTTCTTTTTGAAGAAACAATAAGGGCAGCCACTTCTAGTGAAATATAAAGTACATACATCGAATAATTACATGACGATGAAATAATAGGTTATATTCAACGTGATAATGTTAGCACTCACATTGCAAGACGGGGACCATTGAATATTTACAATAATTTTGTGATGGTAGGCTTAGCGGCGTTCCTGTTCGGATGCTCGAAAAATAAAATACACAAATTGGTTAACTTTCTTATTTATTGAACTGGTAACATTCTTTATAGAAATAAATGGATACTCTGTGTTTCGTATCTCCTAAAATAATTTTTTATTTGTAGTTATTTTCATATACTTGGTTATGGGTTTTAATTTCCTGGTATGTGCATTGAATAATCGTTTTATGTTTAATTGATTTCATTCTGAAGATACTTCTTGTGTAGCCTAACTACATAGTAAATTTCCTGCTTTGTCTTCGATTACTGTGGAAACACCATAATGCGATCGCAGAGTCTCACGACTTAAAAGTTTCATGTGATATAAAATTTCTTCACTCATGACACATATTTTGCCCTACAGCGGAAACGCAACTAACTCAAATAAATCATTAGTTACAAAAATCACGAATTTTTGGTGTCGTTATGGATTCGCACCTTTAGACTACCATATCAACGTCACCATTTTGTTAAATAATATAAGAGTATTATATATTATTACACGATCAATTGTCTACTCATATGTTGTATTAAAAAAATGTTCTGAAAAGTATTATTGTTCCAAGTATTTGATGGTGTTGGCCGTTACTTTGTGCTAATCCACTATGATTAAAACAGTGATAAAACTTTTACTGTTTTTTATCACTGATTTGTTTGTTACTACCCGTAACCATAGTTTCAACACTTACGAGTCATTAGGTACTATACCGTTTGACAATGACTCGTAGGAGTTGAAATTATAGTTAGGGGTAGTAACAAATAAATCAGTGGTATAAAACAGTATGATTTTTGTTAGTGTTTTAATTATTATTTTTCCCATTATTATTGTCATCATTAGCAAATTACACGTTTTGATCTCTATTTTACTGTTCCTCTACTTCACCCCATAGCTTTTTGAACGTAATCAGCTCATTTTTTGTAGTGTCAAACCAGGATCTCTTTATTGTTTAAAATCCTCATAGTTTTCTTTTGTTTACTGCAACTATTGCGTTTTATATTTTAGTTTCGTGTAATTTTTCGTTTGTCTTATAAATTCTGCCTTACAGTAGCAATGAAGTCAGCTACACTTATATACAATAAAATAGGAATAAAAAATCTATTTCAAATCGTAGTAGCAATTTTCGCTTTGGAAGAGTATAATGTAAGAATAACAACAAAATGTGGTGCTAATTCAGTTATTGTGATGTATAGTTCATATTTTAAGATAGAAATTTTAAAATATTTACATACATACTGTTAACACTCTAAGAAATGTGCAAAATTTCAGAAGTCATGTCTTATGTAAATCAATGGTATTAGTTCTCAGGTGTTGGCAGTGTCAAGTAACTATCGTAATGAATAAGTAGAACTAAATCAAAAATTACCCTTACCACCAATACGAGTGAGGAACTTTAGATACATATTTCGGCAATTAAGTTGCCATCCTCAGTAGAACCTACATAGAAAGAAAGTGTTAGACTTAGTACCTCGGGTTAAGGTAAACCCTTCACCAGATCAGCATCTATATTTTTTACCTTAACCAGAGATACTGTTTGATGCTTTTTCCTTTGCAGGTTTTACTGGGGATGGAAACTTAGTTACCGAAATACGTACCTAGAGTCTTGCACTCATTGAGGTTGTAAAGGTATTTTAGTTCTAGTGTTATAAATCACTATTATTTTATGCAAGGACTATGAGTTTGATAATCAAGTATTAACTGGGGATTGCAGCATAATACTTAATCATAATCAAACTTGTAACCAATACAGCCGATACAGACCACCGGTCTACTGGAATAAGGATACTTATGCTTAGAGATCGTCCAATTCGATCAAAATTTCAACGATTCAACAATTTACGGATATATGGCGCTTTCAAAAAGCCAAGAAAATTGCAGCGTCAACATCGGGATGAGAATCTACGACTCAACGTAAGCAACGAAAAACACTAGACTTCCACTAGAGAGATTGCTGCTAATTTCTTATGTAAAGATATACTTGTGACACATTGTTTTCAGAAAAAAATTCTACATCAGAATCATAAAAAAGTGTAATTAAAAAAAATGGCCCTAGGGCCTTCAAGCATTATAAATAATTTCGTCAGTTCATTTTGTAGCCTACATCCAACCATTAAATTTTTCGTTTCAATTACTAAAATCCGCCTATAAATAAAGGCGCTACGGACTTGTCTTTTTTTATAAGACAGCTTGTGTATAATATAAGAAGGCGTAATAAAGTTTGTGATTTGTTTAAGGTTTATTAAACACGTTGTTGTTAACTTAACTTGTTAACTGAAATTGTAAGTATTTCTCTTCGCCAAATTCCAGATTCTCTTGATACAATGATTAAAATTTCATTGCACCCACTATTTTAGTAATTCTGCAGTGTTTAACTCCTAGTTATCTTTAATCCGCAGCTGGGATGGTTCAATTCATATTGAACGTGCCGGAAATTGCACATAAATCGTGAAGTAGGTTTATGAGGCAAAGATTTGAAAGGGAAAATGGGAGTAGATCATACAATATTTCCGAAATGATTTTGTTTATGTAAGCTATAAAGTTTTAGTACTTGTACCTTTTATTCGATACCTGTTTGAATATTGGCAAGATCACAGAAATTTTATAATTGATATAATATGACTTAACATTTTAATTAATCAGTTTTCACATGACTACTCTTTAGATATGGCGCAAACGGAGGATAAGATATGCATTGAGTATTGTCTTGATTGCAATAATAAATACGTTTTATTACAAATTGGTTCTCAATAATTGATCGTTCCAGAAAACTAAATATATCTGGGTCACATTCTTTTACTTAATAAAGCATGTTTGGCAGTGTTAACGATTATGAAGCATGTACCGTATCCGTTAGTGTAGAAGTTAGATTATATTATATTTTTATAACTTTATTTAAACGCTACTGTGTCATATGTAACGCATATGTTTGTATTTAATAAATGTGAGCATGGTCGTTAGCAGTTTCAGAGATTCTACTATGTAAATGTACCAAATGATTTTTTAGGAGACAGTGATAGAGCACACGATGGTCCAGATAATACCATATACCCATGTGATAATTGTGGAAAACACTACAAAAGCAGAAAATCCAGATATAATCATTTACGATTCTCATGTGGAAAGATGCCAACGTTTGTGTGCGAATATTGTGAAGCTGTCTTTTATTACAGGCACCATTTGAAGCGGCATATCTTAATGCATGTTAAGAAACGTCATCAGAAAGATAATTAATGTTTCGTAAATACTTCTTGCCATTTACTATACTTGCCAAAGATTACCTAGTGTGTATATATTAAAAGCGAGTGTGTACTATTCTTTTTTGGAAAATTGCTGGGGCATCTGCTCGAAACTTATTGAGAGTCATTTTTCCACTTTGATTTGTGAAACAACGATTAAATTGTATCATTATAAAACGCTTGCCAATCTGTTAAACTTGCCTATTTTTTGAAAGAAACTTAGTTGAACTAGTATTAATACAAATGTGATGCGTTCAGTTCTGATTAACACGTAAATTATTTAAAAATGTTTGTAGCTTTTGGAAATGTGGAAGCGAACGTAAAATATTGTTTCTGATAAAATGTGGATACAAGGAATCTGCGTCTAATCTAATTTTTGTAATCTAAATTTAATCAACATGTCTACAATTAATTTTCACCAAATAACTTGGTAAATTCTTTTAAACTCATTTAAACAAACTAACAAGCACGATAATTGAAATAGAATTAAATCAAAAATACCTGTACCACCCTAATGAGCGAATAACTTTAGATACGTACTTCGGCAACCAATTTGCCACACTCAGTAGAAACTACAAGGGAATATTTGACTTACTGTCGCTGGCTATGCCAAAACCTTGAAGGATATGCTCTTCACCAGATGACCATCGGAATAATCTTAAACAGTGTTATAATAAGTGTTATTTCACTGGTGATTTGGTGGAAGCACACCGCCATGGTTTTACCTAGCCTGGCTATTAACCCACCCTCCCCCTCCAACGCAACGGTTTGAATGATTTTTAAATATTTGTAAATATTTCGGATACTTAACAGATTTCATCCTTTTTGTAGAATATGATTATATTACATAGTCCAAAAGATGAATTATTTTCGGAGAAAATCAATGACGGAGAATCGGGTACCCTACACTCCCATTCTGTTTATTTTTCACAAGTAGATTTTATTTGGAAAACGGTGCTGTATAGCAATTTTATACAGTTAATAACAATTGTAGAAATTATTTAATATTTAGTAACGTTTCCAAGAAATACTGCAATATAATGTGATTGAAATGCCCATAGGGGGACGCTTCAAATAATGTATAATATACCTACTATCATATCCTTCAACGCATCATGCAACTCAAGCTCTTCAGGCGTCAAAGGAATTATTGCGATGTTGGCCACTCGAAACGTTGTAAGTTCAACACATTTGCTATATTAATCACCGCCCTTATGCTAAACTGCAAATTTACACTGCACGAAAAAAAAATGCTTTTAATATACTGTTTGAAACGCCCACCTTATAGGCGCATTGCGATAATGGTGTACTTGATAGAATACTTGTATTTTTTGTGTATCTATATTTACGTCAATATACCCATCAAACTATATTACAGTATTTCTTGGAAAGGTTATGGATATAATAAATAATTTTCATATAAATATGTACATATTTATAACGACAGTCAATGATAAGCAACGTTTCATTGTCGTTTTCTTGTACCTTTAAACACACTGTTCGGATTACTCCTCCCGCACAAGTATTAATTAATTCGGGACGACACATGTTTCGGGAATACGTGGATTCCCATTATCAAGTCGAATAGCCGAATTCGGCTATTTTTATTATTTATTTTTATTGTGCTGCTATCTTTACTTCTTGTACCTTTGTTATTAGGTGTCTATATTTGCTATAGAGCACCGTCTTCTACATAAAACCGATTTTCTTTATGAAAAATAAAAACTAAAATTTTTTTAACAAATGGGGGGTATGGGATATCCGGTCTCCCGTTATTAATCTTTCCTGATAATAATTCGCGTCATCCTTGGGACTATCCTTCGAATTATATTCTACAAAAAAGAAGAAATCCGTATGGTTTCCCAGATATTTTTAAATTTATTCAAATCCTTGGAGGAGGGAGGGGCGATTGGACAGAAAAAGAAAATGGTGTTGTTCTTATACCAAGGTACTCTTTCAATCTGTGCAGTTTCATCGAAATCGGTAGATCCGAGTTGCTGGTGTTCCCTTTTAAGTCTAACACTTGGATGGCAACTTCGTTGTCGAAATACTCGTTTACCTCTTTGATTTAGTTCTACGATAGTTTGTGGTAAAAATAGGACCTTGTGCGTTAAGGGGTTACAACATCTTGGCGCTCCGAAAAAATAGCACAAGAAGAAAAATTGCTTTTGACGCAACTATTAACTAAAAGTGTTATTATCACTATTTATAACGTATATACATACACGAATATCACATGATATTTTTAAATAAGATCAAAAAACGGCAGGGATATAAGTTGTCCCGCAAGACCCCTTCGCCCTGATGCTTGCCGACGATGGAACATCTAGCAACATTCAAATTCGCCTGAAAAGAGGAGTCAAAACTTTTCTTGTAAATAAACGTAATAGCTAGAAAGAATAAAATTAATGAAAGGTTTTGTGTATTTTTGAATCCTGAAAAAAAAAAAAGATTAATAAAGTATCCTTCAAAAAGACCTATGCTACTTTGTAGATAATAGTATAAGAAACATATGGTATAAGTTTTATTAAAATCGGTCGAGTAGTCAAGATATGGCGTCCATCAGTTTGAAAAATCAGTTTTGGGAACAACGCAAGTATCCCATTAGCGAGTTACAATCAAAAATTTGCTGTTGGTCCTTATATTGATCACCCTCGGTAGGCGAATACTGCGTTGCCTTCGAGGATACGTGAGTACGCAAATTTTTAAATCGATTGAACGTTCAGAACATAAAGAAAGAAAATTACTCTAAAAAATCGGGTTACATACATACACACATTCCTAGCTAATATAAAGCGTTTAACGACTGTAAACGAGTTCATAAATATAAAAATTTGATCCGGCATATTGTTACTCAAAGCACAAGTAATAAATTGAAGCAAGAACTTTTTTTTTCATTTGTTTAAGCTTCAAGGTGGTATAACCCCTTAAGAATACATTTTTCTTAACTGTTTATTGTAATGAAGTATTTTCCCTAGCAGCTGAGCTGAAAAAAGTTGGGGTCATTAGGTAGAAGTAAGTAATAAGGGCAGATAGGAACCCGTTTAAGAGGATATTTGCCCACATTTTTGCGAGGCTCTTAACAATGTGCAACTGATTTCTTTCTCAGCTCCATTTATTTACCTTTATGTATGGGCAGGTGTGCATATGCATGTATATTTATTGTAATTAAATAAGAAGGAGGATTTTATATTTCTATGTGACATAAATACATAAAGTGGAAACATACTGAGCTTTTAATTCAGATATCCTTCTATGTCTGAACATAAACAATATCCGCAGGTACTTTTCTAAAAATTTCACATACATGTGTAACAAACCGCGGGGTCTAAGGATTTCTTTTAAAGGTGTCCACTGTTTTTCCTTGCACTACAATAGAATTCCTTTAGTAACGCATCCTATGTTTCAGGGAAGAGGAGTCACAAAAGAATTTCGCAGAAGGATAAGTCTAATAAAAGAATCGTACAAAACCAGAGAGGTGAATTTATTTGTCCTGGTTGTGGAAAGGTGTATAAATACAAAACTTCGGTTTATACCCATCTCAAGAATGAATGTGGAGTCGGACCTAAGTACCGTTGTGCTCCATGCGGCTTCGCTTGCAAATTCTTCCATGTTTTACAAAGACACAAATTATCATTAGTGCATCGGCGAAAAGAAGCTGCAATTAATATTAAAGAGGAAACGGAACAATTTTAATTTAGTTTACTAAACCTGTATACATATGTATATACTATTATGTACTAGCACATAAAACAACATAGGTAGTTTTATTGTACTATAGTGAAAACGTCATTTTAAAGCCTTGCTGTAGGGAAATCAATTTGAGTAAGAAGTCTGCAACTTCTTGAACGTAATTGATTTCACTTGAATTGCTTAATAATGACAATAAAAAGGGTCTTGCGGTAACCCCAATAAATTTATTAATTTATGTAGTTGGACTTTAACGCCGGATTTTGTATTTTGAATACTGCTAATTGTTTAAACAAAGACAGGGACAAGCATTTTGATAACAAAAACAATAAATAATTTCTTAACAAAATAAATTCCTGCGGGTGCAAAGGGTTAAGCAAATTATCTGCAAACAGCCTTGAATATATAATCAACGTATTGACTACATTTCAGTACCTCTGGTTATGGAAAGTTGTCAATAAAATGTTTTAGTTAGTTATAATAGCTACCTTATTTTATATTTTAAAAGCATTTTATCCATTTTTTTTTTCAATACAACCTCCGATGAGGCTTCTTACACTTTGACCGCAAAGCTAGACGTAATTATATTCTCCATTAAGTTCATGGTCGAAATTCTCAATGTCATAATGTTACACCCTGCCTCTTAGGCCTGTACGCCATCTCGAAAGTTTGAATACCACCTATAGATATGTAAATCTATTGATAAAAAATATACAATTTCAAATAAAGGACCATTTTAAAGACTTTTTTATTATACAGCTATTATCTTCTTGACTTGTGTATTCTCATTCTGTGTTATTTCCGGGTTATTTTCCCCATTCCAAACTTTCAGATATAACACTTTCCACATCGCCCAAAAACATATATAGGTACACCGGTTGAAAATAATATCCGATCGCTGCGAGCTAGAGAGAAGATATCAGTTCCTAGTCCCCGCAAATTTGCAATCTTCCCTCTACCCTCTACTCAGCGGTCGGATATTATTTTCTGCCGGTGTACAAACTATACTGCTGTACTCCGTTTAGTGCTACTGCTAAGGATAGCAACTTCGTTGTCGAAATACGTGTACAGTTTGTATATATTTGTGCGTGTTTTAAAGTTTTTGTTAAGCGTCAGTGATGTGTCGTTGTTCTTAAACCGAGTATTTTATCTAGAACGTATATTCATTAGTCCAAGATTCTTCTATGAGTATCCCATAGTTAGAACTGATATACCACATAAAGCGCTAATATAATTTATTGCATTGTCCCTTGCGTTAGTCTTTGGAGCTCCAGTATCACACTCAGGGTAGGAAACCTTACACCATTTATGCATCTCCCACTACTTATTCTAATTACCTTCAGTGGTATTTATACTTTAGGTGATAATTCTGATCCAGGAACTTGTTGACAGTGTGGCAGGTAGTGCGCCCCTAGGGGAATTTTCGCCTCAATGGTTTCACTAAGCGTTGGCTATGCCGTTTAAAATTGATATCTGAGCTGCAATTTATTTATTTCGACGTTGTGTGTGTCTAGGCGGTTGGGCGGATAGATTTTCGTGATTGCTCAAAGTAGAGCTTTGTCTTTACGCATGTATGGTGGTGGAATATTGCCTAAAACTGAAAACCAATGTATGATTTTATTTTCTGGTTAAGTTGGATATCGATAAATTGAATAAGTCTAGGGTTATGCCAAGTCGGGGCGGTATATTTTGCTGCTGAATGGAACAGTTCAACAACAAAGCACATTAAAATAGATGTAGGTCCTACGTGGTGTCACATAACTTTTCGATTATCTTATTTCGTGGTTGTAGTTTTTCTGCTGTTTTTAAGTTCAGGGCTCTATTGAAAGTGACTCTAAGTTTTGGTGTTGTGTTATGTATTCATCATGTAGGTATGTGTTCTGCGCCATTTGTTGACGAGCATTTTTTAAGTGAAAGCAAAATATTTCCGTTTGCATCAGTTTTCTCCGCGGTTATTTGTTTTTCCAGTAAATTTTACCAAATGGTGCCGTGGCACAAAATGTTGGTATTAAAATTTTCGAATAAAAACATTACGGATAATATGGCCCCGTAAATTTTCCGGAAATTTGTAAAGACAGCTGCCCATGTCAAAATAATAGCAAAAATATACATGATATATCGTGATTTTTTTGTACATTAACAAAAGAAGTTAGCAATCGGTCTCTTTTTAATCAAAAATTACTTAATCTAAAAAGCTCTCCTTATTTAATGATTTGTTTTTAATATTGTAAATTAAATTAAGATTGTCAATTTTATATCAATTTTAAAGTCAATTCCTTTAACATTTATATTTTATTAAATTAAAATAGTGTTAAATATTGAATGCGGTATTCGAACGTTTTTTGGAAAAAAAACAAATCCAAGAAGTAGAATTAATATGTTATTATTATAGTAATAAAGCTGTAAATCTTAAGAATTTAATCAGATTGCATTGAGTTGTCAAAGCGAATGTTTTAAATTTAATGACACCTGCATTTACTTCAAAAAATTTTAATATGGAATACTTTCAATTTTTGCAAGTTGCCTGCACCATGATTATCATTAAAGAGGCAATCATATGTTTTAAATACGCTTTTTGGAATTACCTGTAGATGAATAATTTTCAAGGCCCTCACAGACGATGACGAATGTTTGCAGCAAATTTACCTTTGCTACACCGCGTGTACAGTCAATACGAATTGTGACGAATGTTCGTGTTCGTAAACAATCGCCTAGAAGACGGTAAATATTCCACAAGTCAAAGGGATAGACATCCAGGGTCGTTCGTCCATATTTGGCGCATCGTCTGTGCCCACCTTTAGACTCACTGCAAGCAAGTATTGCGTTGTTTTTGCAGGGGACAGGGTTTATGTAGTAGCCAATGAAACAAGCAGCATATCACTTTAACTTTAGGTTTTCAAGTATTTGTAACGGGTATTACTGCATTATTAATTCTTTTTTAATAGTTGTACTTCATTCATTCAACAAATTGGCGGCCATGGGTATTTAAGGTATGTGCAGAACATAAACAACAGTGAACTACAGCTAAACTTGTTAAAATTGATTAAAACAACCCATAAATGTTCAAATAAAAATTATTATGAAAACAATTTGAAAAAAAAGAAACTATATTATTTATTAGTGCATATTTTACATATCTTCATTCAAACAACGTAATGTCCATATTATGTTCCGTGTATTATATAGTTAGTAAACTTACATAATTGTAAGTATACCTTAGTAAATTACGTAAAGCCGTAGATAATATGTGTGTGTACATAGTCACTTAACAACTTTGTTTACTGTATATTTTGGAAGTGGAAATATATTCTTTTTCCCTCTGGAAAATAACCGTTATTTTTGTATATACAGAACTAACCCTTTACTCACTTTGCTAATGTTATATTTAATGCATTTCATGTTAATATAAATTGTTTTGCAGATGCTGACGATGCTTCTATTTTTCCATGTAGTATTTGCAACCGCGCTTATAAACGCAAAACGTCATTGTATAACCATCAGAGATGGGAGTGTGGTAAAGAACCTCAATTCAGATGTTCATACTGCCCTTACCGGGGCAAACAAAAGATACACTTTATAATGCACCTATTAGCTAAACATAAGGATCATAAAACCGAGTTTGCGCCGATCTTGTCTAACAGAAAGTCTGGAGATTAAGTGTAAGATAATTTATTATCTTAATATAATAAGTGTTGGCTTATGGGAACATCTTTTTTGATAAGTTTGTTTGGTTTGATTGCTTTTCATAGATGCGAAAACATTTCATTTCTGGTAACCTTATGAAAAGCAGTAAAGTAAACATTTAGTTGGTGTAGTAATTCTGTTCACTGCAGTTCTAATAATATCTGAAATTTACGAGTTGTTAGCAGGTCTTTATCATTTAAAAGTAAAGATGATTGAGTTATGTGGAAAACGTTCACAAACTACTTTCCATATTTAAAAAATCCTACTAGAAAAAATTGTATATCACAAAACTTAAATTTGCACTGTAAAAACCTAAATTTCAAAAGTTAGCTGTGGTACAATAAAAACTTGACATGTCCAAGGTACATTTTGTGAATTACGATTTTAAGTAGAGGAAAAAGACAAATATCCGTAACGTTATCGAAAATATTGCAAAAGAATGAACCATTCAACAGCGTACTTTAGGTTTTATCACCAAACATATATCTAAAACTAAAAAACTAAACGAATGTTTCAAAATACGAAGTGTGACAATTTAATTTCCGGAATGCACCTTCAAAAACTATACATGTTTAACTGCCCACCAGTGGCTACAGTCTCCTTCCGCATATATACACTTGAGTTATACTGTGTTCCCATTTCTGGAAGCGGGTCTGTAGCTAATTTTCCGTAATACAGCTGAGCAGTTTTCTCACATTCTCTTGTACATCAGTTAGTAGAAAATATTCGTGGCACCTTTTAATTTTGTAAATAACAAAAAATTACAGGGAACTAAGCCAGGTGAACACGTACGAACACTGACTTGGCGCATTGTTATGATGAATGATCCTCATATCAGGCCACAAGCCGGGTCTTTTGCTTGGAACAAGATCATGTAATCTCTTAAGTACCTATCGATAGCAAGTTGGTTGAATGATTGTCCCTGTTCACGGGCGCCACCCGACTTTTTCATCTTCATTCATTATTATAAAATACAAATAATAGGATACGGTGACTTAAAATAGTAAAAAATACCCTTACCACCTCGATGGTGGTAAGGGTATTTTTTTTTAAATTTTCATTCATTAGTATCTTTGCTATGCAACAGTCGTAATGTTTTCACACAAATTTTGCTATTAATACATACATTACCCTCAATTTCGTTCACTCATTTTACGCCAAAGGTTAGTTGATTTTTCATTGTGCACTCATTATACCCGTGGAAATCAAAGTATTTAAAAAATTCAATGACATGTCGGATACAATATTTTGTGCTCTTTCCAGTCAGGTAAGATAGATTGCTGTACTTTCAAAAACAAAAGAGGAGCGAATGACAGTTAGGTTTTCTTAAATAGAACATCCAGTATTTTTCTGAATATTTAGATAATTAATTAATTTCTGCACTAGGATACTTTTCGATTTTTTCTTTTTCTTTTTGTGAAATAAATTCATGGCCTACTTATGTAATTTAGGTTTTTGTTGTTATGACCTTATTCATTGCCTAAGGAGATGAAATAAAAGCGTCGCCGCATTCACAATTTCATAACCTGTCTAAATATGAAGAAAAATACAGCGTGTTCAATTTAAGAAAACCAAACTGCCATTCGCTCTTCCTTTGTTTTTTGAAGTACACCACTCCATCTCACCTGACTAGAAAAAGCACTGAATATTGTATGAGATATATCTTTGAATATCTTGAATACTTTAATTCTCACGGAAATAATGAGTGCACAATGAAAATTCAGATATATACACGTGTATATCTATTTTAATAGCTAAGCAGCAACTAACTCTGTCAGCTTGGAATTTACATACGTGTGGGCTTCAACATGTCCCAACATGAATACCCATATGGGTGTGATGCAATAAGATCGCGGCTATTCCGGGAATTCAATTATCACACCCCCTTTAGTCAAAAGAAAACACAGTGATGCCTTAATATCGTGATCAACAACTTCGTTGCATCGATGATGGCGCAAATTACCACATAACTTTGAAGAGTATATAGACAAGCAATATTTACGAATACGTTTATATCGTGTATATTAATGTAATTCGTTTATTATCATGACGATTTCTCTCCGAAGATTGATCGGTCGAATTTTCTTTGAACCGATAAATTTACACCAACTTATAGCGATATTAGCACTGGCAATGATGATTGGTCCGTTCAAAGAAAGCTGGGTAATCTCGTTGCTAGTAACCTAAAGAGAAGAGTAGTTGCGGGAAATTATTTAAAATTAAATAAATAAGGAAAGTCACATCAGAAATTTAATATTTTGTATGCATAAAGTACACTCCCGCAGTGTTATGTCAAGCTATTATTGGGAGGGATCACTGCACATTTACATATACAATTTTTTTTCTGGAAATTTGTTACAATTATGCCGTGTTATAAGATATTTGCTATGGGGAAATTATCTTCATTGATCTATACCTATTGTTATTTTTAAAACATCATTATGTATTATCTGTATTTGTACATATTTTTATTACAAAATTATTGTATTCCTGTATATGATGAGTAATCTAATTCAATTAGATCGAACACATGTGCCAGATTCGGGTGTATAATCATACATATGTATGTATATCATGTATGTACATGCTTTGGGGAAAAAATGAAAATAAGGTTACGTTAATCGTCGGTAAGTCTTTAAAGAATGGGATCTTCGTGTTAATTAATACTCGGTTTTCTATAACAATGAACAATCCAATCGGTTAAAAGTATATTTGATATTAAAAAAAGTATCTTAGGAAATTTTAAAAATCGTATTAGAATATATGGCAGTAATTGGTTAATTGTCAATCGTTTTTACGTTGTTTCTTTAATAAACATAAGCATAATATGCTTTATGCTTATGTATACAGATCTAAAGGTTGACCTATACTCACTCATAGTAGTCGGTAATATTCGAAACTAATGGGACATACGCCTAGCTTACTTGATATATGAAAACGAAACATACTTAATTGCGTATTGGCTACTGAGTGGATTGCGTGTACTGCAAGTTTACATGCTTTTGTAATTTTATTTCCCGTTTTCAGTTAATTTAGTATGTTTCATT
The DNA here is from genome assembly GCA_031763485.1 of Osmoderma eremita. Taxonomy (NCBI): domain Eukaryota; kingdom Metazoa; phylum Arthropoda; class Insecta; order Coleoptera; family Scarabaeidae; genus Osmoderma; species Osmoderma eremita. The sequence continues at coordinate 191,609 of JARFOC010001158.1, read as the reverse complement.
TATTAGCGGTTGCTTGTTTCTTATCTATTCGACATACGTACTATTTCTGTTGGATCCCGATCTCACTATGGATATTTTTTCATTGCACGGAAAGAAAACTGTTATAAAATGTCATCATCTTAGTCAGTCAATCAGACAAATTACAAATTCATTTCAAACAGCATTTCGTATCAGACGATGCGTCATATTGTTAATAATTTTGAATGTTGAAGCAACTACATCATTCAATACTATATCCACCTCAACGTAAGCAGGAAAGAGCTAGGTATAATGAAGACAGACAACACCGGACATAGAGTTTTAAATAAAAATAATTACTGTTCTTACAAATTAAAAAATCTAAGGTCATATTTCCGAACTACAAACACGTAGGTTCGAGTTTTTTTAAACATCTATCATATAACGTAACAAAAATGAAAATTAAAAAAAAATATATTATTTAGTGACAAATGCTCCTTTGTTCCATATGGACACCATACTTCTGCTGGCGCATGGAAAATAATGATTTATGACCCACAAACTTTTATTTAAGTCTTTTTGGTTTCTATAGAAGAGTTATTTAGTTTTTGGAAGTGATTTGATTTTGGATTTTTAATTTCAAAGGACAATTATTATTATTACGTTATATTATTTCATTTTTCTTTAATGTTACGGAACATTTGTTAGGCCTCCTTGTCAATAAGTAGTTTGTTCAATCTTTATCTGCCGTTTTAGTTGCGCTGTGTGGGATACTTATAGTCACGCTTGGAAGCACTGACTTCGTGTGATATGGGGTGGCTAGAGGACCATAGCTTAGCTCTTACTGTAGATTGATTACTGTTAATATTGCAAAACACTAAAACCATTGTGTCAATACTTAAATAGGTAAAAATTAAAGTTAAAAATGATTTATATAGACGTGTATAAGTCAATTCTGGTAATGCTTACTTTACGCACGTTCGGCCTTGGTGAAAAGTATTGAGCACCCTCTAGAAATCTTTTGTTTATTACGATTAAATATACTAAATTAAAAGTGTATATGCAAATAGTAATAATCCATCAAATCCATATGAGAAGTACAATGGTTTGAAGACAAAGAGTTGACCTTTTAGAGTGGCGTACACAGTTTTCCCATGCCCAGAAGGACTATAAGGCAAACTGAAGCTTAAGGTCCGGAAACACGACGTCTTTCGAAAGAGTAGAAGAGTGCAATAAGTCGGTTTAATTTCTATGCTGAAACAAATAGCTGCCGTCTAAATCTCAGGGCACGTCCAAGAATGAATTGTTGCTTTGTTGCACGGAAAAAATTTAAAGAAAAAACCGTTGCTGCATGAGAAAGAAATTGTTCGATATTAGGTTATGATAAAATATACTAAAACATGCAATAAACAGTACCAATCAAGTGGTACAAACATGTACCTACCACTATGCTGGAGACGGTTTATTACGGGCACACAATTTATATACACACTTTTATTCCAATCTACCTTATCACAATAATTTTGACCGTTTATAGAGGGTAATCAATACTTTTGGCCAAAGCTGTACTTTCTAAAACGTACACAGTACAAAATTTCTGCGTGGAGAGCTTAAAAAAAGTGGTAAAAAGTTTACGTGTTAAACCTAACACCCGACTTGGTTAAAGTTATTTTTTATTACCAAAATGGATTTGGTACGAACTTTTTGCGACTATATTTGAGGTATTTACACCTAACGGCCTAAAATGTGCTCTTCAACGTTTTATTCGAAGACGTATATACCTAAACAATTTTTGCGTAAAACGTATTAAGTAAAGTGAGATAGAGATACAAGATACGCAGGTAATCTACCAAAAATAATGTGGAATTCTCTAAACCACTTTTAGGTTATTTTCTACGCGCAATTTCTTACCGTGTATTTTCTAGCTACGATAAGTTAAAATGCTGTTTAACGTTGATTAGATGAAGAAGTTTTTCCAGTACGGACTTTAGCTTAACTGTTAGCGTTTCCGCAAACTACATCGAACATCTAATTGACTGTGTCAATCATTGCCTTCAGCGCGTTTCGATTAGTGTATGATAACTTCGACATAGTCTACAGAATATATTTCATTGATTTCGTCACACAAAATCCCAAGTGACTACAAAACACTTTTCTCTGGACAGCATAGCCTCATACGGCGATCTGCTACTACCTAAGTGGAACATTTGTAAATAACTAGTAACTTGCAATAAATGCTTAACTGCTAAACTTTTTTTGTTTCCAAGATCTCTTTTGGGAATGCATACACAATCTGAGTTACCTTCATGATGTCTAAAATGTGACATATCATATTATTCTTCATAAGTAATGCAGTAAAGTAGTGTTTCAAACTATTGTTCATGATGCCTTTTCTACCCATTGCTATAACATCATAGATTGTTCCAAAATCTGTCACTTGCTTTTAAACTTGTCAGTGTTTGTTTAATAATTTCTGTATGATCAGCCTAATTGAGTTGTTGTTCTTTGGGCAATTTCCATCGTTTGTTGAATTTTGTCGATCCGACGTTTCGGCAGTTCGTCTACTGCCGCCATCAGGGTGGTCTTGATAAGTGGTGTTTCTTGCTAAATTCATTCGCGCAATTGCTCTGGGAAATATATCTGAAAACCAATTTTTGACAACTTACAGACAGATGACAGATCTCTATGCGCTGTTATTCCATATTTATTCTGTCTCCCGTATCGTGGTTGCCGGTCTTCTGGTTATGCCGTTCTTTATCATTGGTAACCAGACATCAGTGCCGTAGTGGTCTAGTGGGTTGGTTGCTAGACTACTAACTTGAAGGGCCCGGGTTCAATTCCTGGCCGGCGCCAATAACATCGATGGCGTTTTTTCGGCCACGGCTCGACTGAGGCTGTAAAAATGAGTACCTGGAAGTCAAATTCTGGGGTAATGATAGACGGTCGGCTCGTAGCGCTACAGTCCCCACGTTACAGTCCCAGTGTACCGAAAAGGCTAATAATCATGGCAGACCACACCCGGCCTTCCCCTAAGAGCCAGGAGGCTTGTTAAAAGGGGACTATTATTATTTATTAACCAGACATCTTTGATTTCCAGGCTTGGTGTGCTTATGGTATTTGTTGTTATGCCCATATATGCTGCTTCTTTTAATTTTCTCTTGCTGTAATGTTCCCCTGTTGCTAGTATTGTCGCTCTGTCCCATTCATTCCTGTGTTCTTCTTCCCAAGTATATTGTGCCAAGCGCGATTTTTCCATTTTTTAGTTTTTTGGTTTTCGTTGTCCGACTTTGTTTTGGTTACGGTCGCTCTGTTCATATGCATTGTTGTTATCTCTGTTCTAACCTTGTATTTGTTACCTATTCTAATCTTTTATGATAGGCCTTTCACGTACGGAATTGATGTCGTACACACCTTGTTTTGCAGGCCTGGGTCTTGGCCCTGCTGTGCTACCCGATTTTTGCCAACATCTTGTTCGTATAACCATTCTTTTTTAGTGTGTGGGTTATGTTGTGGAACTCCTTACTCCTATCTTGTTCTTCTGAGCATATGTCCCTGGCTACAGCCATATAGGCATCTGGCTACTCCAAGTTTTACATTGTTCGGATGGTTGGAGTCAAAATGTAAGTATTGTCCTGTGTATGTAGGCTTTCTATACACCGGGGTCTTGAGTGTGCCGTTGATATTCCTATGATTAGCCTAATTGTTCAAACCCTCTTTATGATATTGAATTGTGTATGGCATGCTCAACAACAGAGTGAGTTCGTTCACTCTATTAACATCAGCGATTGGTTTCCGGTATTTGTTTTATTATAAAAACGATTAGAAAGAAAATAATTACTGTCCTAAATATTAGTGTAATAAAATTTGTTACAAAAGTTAATCATTGCATTCCGCACCGAAATTGATCTAAACGTTGTTAACTTTATTTACCTATGGGGTTGCTCATTGTTTTGAACCGCTAAAAATGGTGAAAACGATTCCTTCAACAATTAACAATAGTTACCAGCGATTAATGTGAATAACCTAATTCATAACTTTGCCTGTACTATCTATAAATTATTTTATTTAAACTTTACTGATTATCGTATAAATTCCTCTTTATTTTAATATATAATTTATAAATCAAATCTTTAGGAGTTTTATAAGACTTTTTTATATGCATATATCCAATCATTAGATTGTAAATTTTTATATTGTGGTAATTGCATACCTAATGTGAAATCAATTTAATTTATTTAATGTATGGGAGAGCTGGATTTATTTATATTTAAAAGCACATAGTTTATGATACGTACTTTTAAACGCATACATTTAAAAATGTAAACATTTAATAAATTCATATATTTTGTTGTATTTATTATATAAAGCATTGTATTTTTTTAATAATAAACATTAATCTAACTCGTTCTTTTTTCTATTTTATTCAGCGTTACTAGGTTACAATCATACCGATATTCTGTCTTTTATTTGCTTAAATCTTTTTATGTTTTAGTGGACAAGTATCAGGATAGTTGCGAATTCATTGGGAGAGAACAAGAAAGAATATATCAATGTGATTGCGGTAGGAGATATAAACACTTGAGAAACCTAACGCAGCATCAAAGATTTGATTGCGGAAAGGAACCTAGGTTTGCCTGCCAATTTTGCCATGTAAAGTGTAGAACACGGTTTAACTTAAAGAGTCATATGGCAACGCATTTTAAGCTTTACTGATTTTTCAGGAAAATCATTACCCTATTTTGCATTTTAAAACGAATAAAGTGTAAATATAAATTTAGAAAGGGATGAAATGTAAATAATTTCTAATGGATGCTGTGTAATAAATGTGAAACAAAAAATTTGTGCATATCTGTTCCCTGATCAACATAGCCAGTGCAGAAAATGTTGCGACATAGACATGCCTACTGGTATTATACTCGATTTTTCTTTAAAATGTGCTTATATAAATTGTTATATCTGTTATAGTATTTATTATTTAGGTTCTTACACGGTGGAGACGATTACAGGTAATAATAACACTCTATTGGGTACCCTCCTTCTTCTTTTTGGTTTTAGATTAGATTCCAGACAATTTTGCGTTAAGGGGACCAGTTCACATAGCTATGTGTCATAGTTCCATGTAAATAGCAACGCACAGAGCCGTCAATACACCAAACTATATTGCTAATGAAAATGTTTCTTGTTTTACCTTATTTGATTGTGTTTTTATTTTTTTAATATCAACCCTTTTACGTGCAATTTTTGTTTTTATTTCACCGAGAAGGGTACAGAAACGATAATTGATATACACAACTTTAGTGGTTAATATCCGACTAATGCCCAAACAGATACAAAAATAACCACAGCCTAGTTTTTTCATTCACGTACAATTAAGATGCTTGACGCGGATGCTTTCTTTTTTTTAGCACACAACTTATATCAAATAAATACATTTTTATTTGATTTGACCCCACGCTACAACCCACAAAAAGTTGTTCAAATATATTTTGCAATATTTTGTTATTTGTTTTTCTTATACATGCATACATAATGCGTCAATATCTCATATTTATTAATAGAAAACCTGTGTATTTTTTTTTGCTTCTGAATGTATACGTATTACCACATTATGAGTTAGGCTGTGTTCCGATGCATTGCATAAAAAGCTTGCTGGGTTTATGCGCTGCGTTTGTGAACGCCAGTCCGTGTGGAGTCCTGCGTTGATCATACTACTCTTCACTGCGTCCGCTAAAGTCCGTTCTCTCTGAACGCACTTGTGACATTTCGGTCGTTGCGTTTTCCAATGTCCGTTCGTGTGGTGAGGGAATTGGGGCGCAGTTGTTAACAGTTACGCAGTTCATCTGTTGAAGAGGATGGATCTCGTCGTCGTCTACATGTTATTGTCGAAAGAACTTCAGCAATAAACAGCCTAAGACTTCAAAGAGGAGTTTTTTTCACCTTGTTTGAGGAACTGCAAGAAGATAGCAACGAATTTTTACTTACAAACGCACGTTTGCATGGAACGACTCATTTGACTCAATGTATTTAAAGCGAACAGACATTCATTTCCGAACCGATTGGACCGTTCGTGCATAAGACAACACATTTATGAGGTGTGCAAATTAAGTAATGAGACTGATATTTCTAAATATTTTTATTTGCATATAATTAGAATTGAACGTTGTCTCCTTCAAAATAAGTCCCTTGGGAAGCCACACAGCGTTGGAGACGGCTGCTGAAGTTTTGTAAAAGATTCTGTTGCACTTTGTTCAAGTTTGAAGCAAAACCTGATAACACACCGTTGCTCGAAATTAATGTCTTTCATTTGTAGAACGCACCACGAAAACCGGGTTCACGGAAAATACGACAACGGACAACCAAATAACTTGATCGAGTTCAAACTTACACTGAACGCGTATTACATTGTCCACTTGTCGCCCCTCCATGTCCCGTGCTTCCCGTGTTGCCATATCAAACGCTAGGTTGTTAGTCTCATTACTCAATTTACACACAATTCAGAAGAACTAAAAACGTCCGTTTTTGATGTTCACAAACGCAGTGCATAAATCCAGCCTTAAAGAACTGTCAGCGTTTCGATTTATTTGCTGCGCATTTAATTGGGAGTGCTTGCAAAATTTTAATGTTGGTGTTGATATAACACAAGTTAACCTATTTGACTTGAGAATGAAGTGCAATTAATTGAATATAATAGTAAAGGAACCAAAGAAGTCTCTTTCAATAACTACGATCTACCTAACTGCTTTTAAATGAGCATTTTAAAAAATCATCGAAAACACTTTTTCAATATTTTGCTGTTTCACATTCTACTTCAATATGTAGCGATCCGTAGTCATCTTCTAAATAAAACCGTTCCATTCTTAACGGAAATAAATAAAACGGTGCTAAAATATACTTTGTTTACAAAAATTCGGCTCCAGTCACTAGTCTAGAAACTACGCATGTTCCATGCATAGAGTGCTTTACCTATTTTTCTATGCGTTGGATGCATCATTCCAGCCTCCACCATGATCTAGATTGTTTTTGCGCCAAGACGTTATATGCGTGCATGTATGTTAAATCGAAACGATTTATCCTTGCATCGGATGCACACAACGCATTATGCATGAATCGGAACGCAGCCTTAGATTGTGAAAGCCGCGTGTTCGTGTCTTTAAAATTCACAAAAAAGTTCAAAGGAGTCTCTCTTACGCAGATTTCAAATCAATTCTGCTACTTACTTTTTCAAGTTAGGTTAACTTTTTGAAACATTTTGTTCTTCGTCTTTATTTACTCCCTGTGTACAAAATGTAATGTATGTAATCAAATCCAGAAGACACACTTTATTTGACAGAAGAACTTAAGATAATTACAAGATGTACCCTGAAACCCGGTGTTCCACTCAGAGGTACTACACGGGGTTTCGTACTCTATCAAATTATTCCTTATTTAATCATTTCCCTACGCTAGCCAAAACTTATCTACCTAAATATATCACTAACTGAGCTCGCTCGCTGCTTAAATATATAATGCTATCTCATAGCTGAACCCAGACGGAACACTCCTCTGCCGGATATATTTCTACCTAGATCATCTTTGGGTCCTCCTTTTCCGTTCATTCACCCTCGCAACTTCTTCGTATGGTAATCGATCTTGTCCCTCTCTTCCTCCACGGCCGTTGGTCCAAGCTGGCGCCTCCGCAAAATGCCCGGATCCTCAAGAGCTGTCATTATTTCGTTCCTCCTTTTAATGGCATACACTACGTTGGTTTCAACCTGCATTGTCCTGAATTCTCTTCGGTCGCATTCCTTCTAATTTAGCCGTCGTGTTGAAGCCGTCCAGAAGACAGCCCGCAGAATCTGATAGTAGATTTCCTATCTGCATAAGAAGAAACCCTACATAAATTGCTTAGAATTACATATGTAGGATTGTTGCTTTGCTATTTTCATTTTGAGCAGATAAATGTATTACCACAGTTAGATTATATAATGCAGTAAAGTGTACAAAATTGAAAAAAATATGAGTTTTGCGGTCAAGAAAAGGTGTTGCAAATAAACCATCTTATGCATCTAGTTAGTAATGTCTAATTCCTCTTTGACGATTTGATCTCTTATTCGGTTTTTGCGTGTTATACCTTTTATTCCTTCTTAGGAATTCCATATCAACTCCTTGGATTTTCCTTCGCATTCTTTTGAATAACATCCAGCTATCGCCTTTATATGTTAGTACCGGACCAAACATTGCTTTGTACACATTTTCGCTTTGCGATGTATTTATGTTCGTCCAATGAACGATCTTGACAGGGAGTGGAATAATCGTACCCCACAGGTAATTCTGTCGTTTATTTAATATTCCGTATCTCCTTGTCTGTCTATGTTGACTCCTGTTGTGTACATGCACTTGTTCTAATTTCTTATCTTGTATTGCGTTGACTTGTTTGCTTTCTTTGATTACTGATAATATTTTCGTTATCTTGGTATTGATGTGCATATTTTATTTTAATTCTTCTTCCCAAATTGTAATATTCTTTTGGAGGTCTCTTTGGGTTGGTGGGCATATCATCAATTCGTCGGCAAAAGCCCACTTTGATACACCGACTGGTCTTATCCGATTGTCCCCCGCAACCAGTCAGATTGGTGTTTTATTTATTGTCTCATTTAAAGGATTGACCGCCTCTTTATGAAATGGTGTACTCACCGAAGGGATTGGTGAACATGGTGTAAGAGTACTTCCTCCAAAGGAACCTTGCTCCAACTGTTCTACTAAGACAATCTGTTTTTCACTTGAAATAGCTTTTGTATTGTAACCTAGTTTTTATTTTATCTATATTATTGATGAATTTATTTATAAATTTTGTAGTTTAAAATGCTATTAATTCAAATCAAAAACAAATTTGACGCCTCCACCAAATGTCGCGTTTTCTATTCTACCAAGTGTCTCGTGTTTTTACTTATTCTTATTTTATATAATTTAAGGTTAATAGTTAGAGCAGGTACTTACGATTCAACGACCTTCACCGTTTCCATGTCTTATTTCTCTTGGGGAGGTTAGCTATTCGGAATACACTTATGTTTAAAGATAATGGATGTAACTGTGCACTTGTTCAGTATAACATGTAGAAATATTTCGGATTGTCCGTGCTTTGATTTTGAACTAAAATAAAAAACATCACTACCACCCCAATGAGCGAAAAACTCTATTATTGTTATGATGGAATAACACAGTTGTCAGAGCATATTTACCTTAACCAGATATACTAACAAGGGAACATCGGCAACCCGCCCATCCCGATTTCGATGAAACTGCACAGATTGAAAGCCTTATACCTCGGTATAAGGACAGCACCATTTTCTGTTTCTGTACTTGTAGTTAATCGTTATTTACATCGGTATACCCATCTGATTATATTACAATATTTCTTGGAAACGTTACCCAAACGATAAATAATTTCTAGATAAATATCTATATATTTATAACTACAATCAAGGAAAAGTAATGATTGATTATCGTTTTCTCATATGTTTTTATTAATTAATATAATATAATATATAATAAATAATAATTATCATTATTATTAACTGTCTAAATTTGCTAATACAGCACCGTTTTCTACATAAAACGAATTTATGTGTGAGAAATTAAAAAATAATTCGCGTCCTTGCTGGGAATATGTCATATACTTCAAATTATATTTTACAAAAACGAAGAAATTGTTATAGTGTATAGTTTTTGTTTTGTTTGTTTATAGTTTTTGTTTTGTAGATTTATAAAACTTCAAGTGGTATATTATACGCTAATGACGTGTTTATACTGGGTTAGAAAATTAACATATGTCAACAGGAGCGAAACACAAGTATAAAAAACCGACGTACTTGTCAATGTAATAAATCTAGACTATAGACTCTCTGGCTCATCTATAAGTTTGGCAACGTTCTAGTAATATGTACATGTATTTCCACTGGTTAATGGTGTTTCTCTTAATGGTAATAATAAAAATTTTGCTGAATCGAAAATTTACAACTTGCATATCTGTAAAGTAGAGAGAAATAAAAAAAATAACCAAAGGCATAAGTTTATTAAAAGTAAGTACCGGTATTTTTGGAACAAATTGAATTTCACCGTAATTGGTGGCAGTTGAGTACTTCAAGACTGATAAACACTCTGTTCGGATTACTCCTCCCGCACAAAGTATTAATTAGTTCGGGACGACACGTGTTTCGGGAATACGTGGATTCCCATTATCAAGTCGAATAACCGAATGAGAGCGAAAATAACTTAAACTAGAAACATGCGCTCCTTTTTCTTCTCCCTTCGTTCCCCCTACCTACCCTAACATATGTACAACCTTCTCCCACACCCCGGACACAAAAACTCTTAGAAGAACCACCCGAGTGTGCTCAAGTGTACGCCTTTATTACTCCAATAAATCCGTTAGTAAGATTAATATTAACATATTAGTAAAAATCCGTGTACCATATTTAGTTGATACACTCTATTTTTACCCATGTACAGCAAATTAAACCCAAAACAAAGAAGAAAACAACATCAGAAATTTCTTCTTGAAACAGGTGTATTCAGATTATGTTGACCCACACTTAGCTTTCTTGTCTATGCAACTGCAGGGTAATTGTTTTAGTTACAGTATGATTTTCTAAATTTCTATTGCGAAAATAATCTACACTTTACACTTTTTACGCAGAGCATGACAATATATTCATATAAAAACATGGAAATACGGCATTGGCTTGATGCTTGATTGATCTCCGATATTTCATATTTGCACTTACGGTTAATGGGCTACGTATTATTTAGGCTTCTAATCGCCTCTGCAGTTCCACAAATAAGAAAATTGGCAAAAGCACCTTCTTACTAAAACAATATTGCTGACAGAAATTCTATTCATTTTTAATCAATTCAAAAGTTATGCAAACCTAATTTTCTGCAGATACAATTCAGCAAACACAAATCTATTAAATATCGGTAGCACATATCAGAATCGTCTGAGGTTTCGATCGGTCTAAATGTTTCTGAACAATTGTCTAATATACTTTAACATTAATTTCTTATATTTTTGTTTTTTGTTCTTTGATTATTTCTTTTTATTTATTTTCGTATATTTAATGCTTTTGTGATTAACATTTATTCGTTTATGCTGTACATTTTGTGTTTATTTTTTATTTTACCTTTGTTAGTTCAATTTATTTTTTTCTTTTTGTTTGGTTCCTGACGCAATCTTATGTTTCAGAATACCTTGTCTTGGAACAAATAATACCGCCCGATTCTAATCAAACTTTGCGCTCGCTTTTGCGAAATCCTTTAGCGAAAGATGTGGCGAAAACTAAAAGAAACAATGGGCGCGCAATGGGTAAATTAAAGGAAGACACGGAAACAATTATTCGACCGGGCTACAGTAGTGAATCGCAGTTCGCTTGCCGCCATTGTGGTAAACGGTATCGTTGGAAATCAACTATGCGGAGACATGAGCTAGTGGAATGCGGTGGCAAAGAACCTAGTTTTCAATGTCCTCATTGCCCTTATAAGGCAAAACAAAAGGGAAATCTTGGGGTACATATAAGGAAACACCATACATCAGGGCTATAATATATTGTAATACATATCGAATACCATGCAGACACCTTAAACACACTGTTCGCACTCCTCCCGCACATAATAATAATTAACTCATGTTTCGGTAACTCGTGGATTCCCATTGTCAACCCCATTACCGTTCAATCGGTTGACGATGGAACTCCACGCATTTCCGAAACACGTGTCCCGAATTAATTATTATTTTGTGCGGGAGGAGTAATCCGAACAGGGTGTTTATTGTGCTAATGTACAGTCCCTGCAATCTTTCCTGATGCAGATACCTGTTTAGTAGATATTAAATTCATTTGTAAATATGGAATAATATAGATTAAGGAAGATTGGGATAATAGAATTTTTTAATTACGTTGTCATAGTATGTATAAAATTTATCGGATTATTGACGATTTAAATAATATTCAAACTATTGCGCCAAATTTCGAAAATTGGAAATTAAACGTATTCTAGCCTCCTTCTGGTTTCGATCCTTTAATGTGGATATTGACATGGATATTGTATGTCCTTAAACGACAAAATGAGAGCTCATGTAGGCTTTATTGTTTTATTATGTAATGAAAACTCGAAATATGGACACAATTTACTTCTTAATTTTTTAATTGAAACTGTAAATTTCCATTATAATTTTGGCGCATGTTCGTATAGAAGCTCTATACTCCCATGTAAAAGAAACAGCAATATTGGTTAATTTAGTGCGTATAATACACATAAGCAATATTACATATATTTTGATAGGTTTATTTTTGTATATTTTAGAATACAAATTATATCAGTTATCCAAAGATATTGCAATTTAGCTTTAGTGTTGAAGCACAAATATTCTTGCAATACAAAATTATTAATACTTATTGTTATTAAGTCTTTATGATTGTTATTGCAGTGTGAAGTACAAAGTTTAGACACCGTTTATATCTTTATAACTGTTAAGTCATATGTATAGAAGTATTTTATACCTGCATACAAATTATTTCGGGTACTATTGCATAAATTTATTATTTCATGGAAAATGGTATATTGTTACTTTTTTAATATTTTATTAGTATGTTGAGGGTTTTGGTATATAAAACTTTTTTCGGTTTTTTGAGTTTTTTTTACTATATGGTACACAAACTAAAACCTATGGAAGTTCAACATTTATGCCCGGTTTCTGAAACGTAAAACAGCAGTTACCTGTTCGATATCTGGCCGTTTTACAATGGTAAAGTATTGAAAAACGGCCATATATCGAACAGATAACTGCTGTTTTTACGTTTCAGAAACCCGGCATTAGTCACCTAAAGTTTCATGTCTTTTGGCAAAAGTTTGAATGAAACGGAAGTACTTAGATGACCATATGTTTTATAGAACTTGAGTAATAGTGCTGTGATGGTGAATAATCTGGACAACTGTAAGTGTAGATTATACATACATATAATAAGGTGTTATAATTTTCTTTCGATTTTCTGTTTCAGATTTTTGTTTCTTTAGAATTTATTTGTGATTGCGTATTATCACCTTAGTTCCGTAGAAGACTAATTATTATACTAACAAAGTTTCATTTACTTTAGTTGCATGAGTAATTGAATTTTTATTTTTTAATTTGTTTTCCATTTTTCATTTCTGTTCGTTACATATAAATACATTTTTTATTCAAATGTGTGTTTCAGATAAATGCATTATTACTATTCCGAAATCGTTGAAGCTGAAATTGACCGATGCCCGAAATTCTTTGGAAACCATGTTTACGAATCAGCAGTCTATATATAGATGTCAAAAGTGCGGTAGATCCTATAAACTAAAAAGTTCCTTGCGAAATCATCAGAAATGGGAATGTGGAAAGGAACCACAGTTCGAATGTCTCTATTGTTCCTATAAAGCTAAGCAGAAAATGCATATGATGAGACACATGGAAAGACTTCACAAAGATATCGATTACGCTGCGATTTCTGAGACCATGCTAGATTTCAATATAGAAACTGCCAAGACCAAAGTGGACTAATTCTGTTTGAAATACTTTCCAATATTGCGTATGCATTTTATTTCCTACATATATCTAGTAATTTTAGTTATATTTTTTATGTAATTATCGTAGTAACCTATGGCAGTTATCCTATCTATGTGCCTTTTATATTATTTGTGCTGTAAGATTATAAGACATTAGGAGATTTTGGAAAGCAATAATCTTAAATATTTTTGCATTAAGCATGACTACAGTATATGAAGAGACCGTGGTATACTATTTGCAACTTACTGTCAATATCTATTGCTATAGTGGAGATGTATACAAAAGAAAACAATATGTTGTAATACTACATAATATTTCTTATTAGCTGCATGCTTCTGCTATTACCGTGAACATTTAGTTTATCTCATTTTAAGATTATGTTAAAATAAAAGTATGGATCCTAGGCTATAGCCCATATATTTTATTAAAGATACTACCGATACTCAGGATGTTTAGATATTAAATTGTAAAAGTGCAATCAAATTTACATCAGTTGCCTCTTGATATTTATATTCTTTCATAACGTTCAGTTATCAGTGTTACCCATATCTATGTACAGTGCCATCCATAAAGTTCGCACCGTATGGTAATAGAAAAAAGCATTTCCTTTTTTCAATACTTAAACAGCATGAAACAAAACAAAGGGCAGGGCAATCTTTGTATGCTATTATATGAATAATTTCCTTAAAATTTATTTAATTAAATACTACTATACAATTTTCTGTGAAATACTCAATATTCATTTTAATTGTAGGTTTATTTGGGAGGTAGGTTTATTTATTTGGTTTAAGGGTGATATAATTGTCGTCCTCTTTGATGTGTAATCCTTCAAAAGGCACAATTACCTTAAAAATATTATACCTATATAAACTTATGGTTTTTTCTATTAAAGATAATCTTAACGAAGTAAAACTTATGATTATAACATTTTTCTGATAACATTATTCACTATTTCTATTTTCTATACCAACAAGAAGATAAAACAGCAATAATTTGTTCTTGAACACTTGAAAATACTAAATGGTATGGATGACTTAATTAAGTTAGGTGTATTAGCATTTACATTGTGTGACCAAAGTAGTTATGCTGGATCTACCGTTCGTCAATAGATACTTCCCTACAGTTGCTTACTAATATTCAAACAGAGATGAATGAAACAACTATTTTGTGCATAGAAATTGGAAAGGATATCTAAGTATTAAAACAGATATTAATTATTTTGTGAAATTATTTTTGTCATTTGTTTCATAATTCCGTAGATTTCAATCTATTATGTTTTGACAATTATTCATCATTATTATCAATATTCTAGTATTTTTTTAGTACCTACATATTGATGATTTCTCCATTTCCAGTTTCTTCTTATTTTTGTCTTTATAGGTTTTTTAATTCCCCGACAATTGTTTCGCGATAAACGACAATTATTGTATTTCTTAACTATGTTTTAATTACTCAACTTGCCCATATTATAAGTTTATTCATATTTTCATATAAAGGGAGCTTTTTGAATGACACTGTATTTCTCTTTCAGTATCATTTATTGCTATACTCGACCATATATTAATACACATATGCTTTTCTGCTTATTGTTTATTATTGCTAGGGTATAATATTTCTTTACATATACTATTGATATTCCTATTTTTAAAGTTTTTATACGTTTTTTCTATTTTTCAATAAACGCATTTTAACAGGCCTTTTTAGTTTTTGAAAATTATTTTTTGTCTTTGTGTTCATAACAGCTTTGGTAAGTCAATATATTAAAAGCTTTGTAATTCTGGACTAATTCTATTTTCTTTTTTCATTTTTTTAGAACAGACGAGCTTCGCCAGAAATGTTCAAGTATGTGTTACAATTGTCTGAAGGCTGCTCATTGAAAGCGGATTAAAATAGATTTTAGATTTTATTTTCTGAATGATCCGAAGTTTACTCGCCCGCACTGTTCTTACAAGGCATACTACAAAGTTAATTTAACAGTACATACACAGTAAGCACAGTGCTATAGCCTAATGCTAAAGAATAATGGGTTTTAGATCTCCTGTATTCTTTTTCTTATGTCCAATCAATAAAAGCTACTTTGATTATTAAGCTTGATTGGGAGTAGCGACTATAGCGTCAAAATTGAGTAGAATGGTTTCTTATGGCACCAGTCGGAGTGGATCGATCTGGAACATGTAAGCAAATGGCGCGCAACTCTGAATCACAGCAGTCACAGCTCGCGCCGAAATCGCTATCTTGAATCAAGCTTTAGTGTAATATGCAATTAGTAAGTATTATTTGTCAAAATCTTACATACGTTTAATAAAGAGTGTATTTAAATGATGGTACCCGACGCACATGCTGTTTTTTTTTTGAGAATTTAGCGCTGTACTGTTTGGGGCAGGGTCTAAACATTTCTAAATACGAGATAAATGTGTCAACGACGTAAATGGTGTCATGCACTTGAAATGAAATTAAATCACTGATGAAATTTAAAAAAAAAAGGTGGTTTCTTAACATTTCATTGGAATTAATAATTTTCGTTATCCAATACATTCATCATGATAATATTTCGTTGACATAAAATTAATATTTAAATTTAGGTTTTCAAATTTTATTAGGCACATCACTGTCTATACTTTATTCACCGAACAGATACAGTACAAAAATGCGTGATACGAAAACTAAGCTTTCTATTGGCTCCCGAAAAGTCCATTGCAGGCGATGTAAATTTTAAAAAATATATTAAAATTCTGGAAGCGACTATGCGAATGATGCTATAGACTGTTTAAATAAGGGATAAAATAGGATTACATTTCTGTTTCTTTCTAAAAACAAATATAACAATTGCCCTGCTAAAATAGGACAGAAAGATAATAATAAATTAAATTCCTTGATTTAAAATGTATAATACATCCCTGTATTGCATACCAAGGACGCGCAATGTTTATATATATCAAACATAATCACAATATTTATTCCTTAACGGGGTCGTGTATTCATTCATTTTAGTTTTGATCTCGTCTTTTTCCTCTATACTCGATATTTGTGTCTTTTTTAAGATTCTATTACACATAAAATATTACGGGCAAAGTAAAGCAGTGTCAAGGTACTTTGTATTTATAATAAATGTACTAGCTATATACGGAAGGTTGAGTACACTTTTTGGTGTTGTTTTTTTTTGTGGTGTTGGAATTTTAAAGGTGGCTAATTAGTACTCTTAATTCGGGGTGTTATCGATTCAAAGTTAAGTTCGCCTGTTACATTCATAATGCAGAAATATTGCTTATTGATGCTTGTCTTTCATTGTAAAAAGAGATATAATAGTATTTATATTCATAGGATCCCCTAGAATAAATTGTATAGCAAGTATACACAAATTCAAAACGAATGCAAGATCTTAATTGTGAGGTTATAGATTTAGGGAATACATGTTTATCCGTAATATACTAATTTCATCGTTGTATTTGTATATGTTTAGGTTTTTCCATGATCTCAAATGTATTAACCGTTGCTTGTCGTTCATGGTTACAATAATTACTCAATGTAATTAATTTTACCGGCACCGTAGACAACTGGCAGATTGTTGGAGGACCGATCGTTGCCGATCGGTTGCACGATGTTTAACGACTAAGCGTATATTAAGACATTAGTTGTAGGTTAGGTATAGGATACGGTGGCTTTAAATAAATTTAAGTTAAAAATACCCCGTACCACCTTGTTGAGTACGGAACTGTGAATACGTATTTCAGCAACTTAGTTGCCATCCTCAGCAGAAAACCACAAAGGAAAACATAATGTCAGGCGTAGCACTCCGAGAACAATCCTGCTCTTAGAACGCCACGATACTTGGTATTTTCGCAATCCAAAATATTAACCCTTGCTTGTCGTTTATTGTTACAATACTTACTCATGGTAATTAATTTAATTTTTTTACCGGCCCGGTTGACAATTAATAGATTAATAAGCCGATCTTTGTCGATCGTAGCACGATGATTAACGATTAAGTAGTATATAAGATAGACGTTAAGAGGGCTAAACTCAATGTTAATTAGTGGCGTTCGAAGAGCTGTATTGCTTTCGGAGTGCTACGTCTGACATTATTTTCCTTTGTGGTGTTCTGCTTAGTTACCGAAATACGTATACGGAGTTCTTTACTCAACAAGTTGGTAAGGGGTATTTTTAACTTTAAAAAAGTGGCTAATTACAAAATTTTTATAATTCATTTTTAATAAGCATAAACACATCCATAATTGAAACATCTTCTAAATAAAATAGAACCTGTGATTTATTTTTGTTACGGCACAAGTACTTTTTTAATTAATAACATTCTTAACACCGTTTTACTAAGAAAAAATATAGTCTTTTGAGCCGATCACACTTCACTTTTAATTTTCTACCAACACCCTCTTGTACATTATTATTTATTTGCTCCCCCTTAAAATAAAAATCAGATTCCAATAGACAGCAAATACATAAAATGAAAGTTTACTTTTCGTTATAAATAGGAAATAGATCACAAATAATCATAGCTGTATGGAAATAACAATTTTTCTATTTTCCAGTGTAAGACCTGCTTTGCACGTGCACGATGCATTGATCACTCCATCTGTTCGCTACGATTAAACGTATGATCATTAAAATACACCCAATACTGCAACTAATATTGCAACTTAATTGGTAACACATATTTTTATAACTGTCAATGAAATGTCACATGAAATTACAATAACTGTCACATTTGCAATAGTCTAAACTGTTCAATTTGGAATACAAAACTTTTCCCGCTTAAACGCCACTCGTTTTCTTTGAAATTAGTTGATTCAAAAAAAATTATTACGACTTTCATTAAAATCATCTTCTTTTAACGAAACGTTTTAAAACAACATAACCTAAAATTATTAATTGTCAGTTTGTGATACAGTTACGTGACACTAACATTACTCATTAGGTATTGCCATAAACTTTGGGGCAAAACACAAAGTCTACTCCAATTATAAATTCAATTGATTGAGGGGTATAATACCAATGTAGTATTTGACCACAAAGGAAATATAATATATTATGTATAACAGTTGAACCATAAATGTTTTTATTATATTGAATTGGTTAAAATAAAAAAATGAAAATCCTATAAATTATTATGTTTATTATACCACATTACACTGTTTAACTAAATCAAACTAGCCTTACTACTTCAAGGAATAAATAAATCTAGATGGGTATTTCCTAAGTAAATTACCACTCTCAGACAGGGGCTTGTAAGAGTACCAGTAAGACCACCAGTGAAATAATACTTTTATTTTAACACGGTTTGCTCTGTTAGGTGATTATAACTAGATTATTAATATCTAAACAAAAGAAACATATGCCCATCGATGAAAATTTCCATAGAAAAGTACATATAAGTCTGATTATGATTTATAGGTTATATATTAAAAGAATACGATATGATATGAATATTGTACGTTGAATGAATTTAGGTAGGTACAACAAAATTATTAACGCAACATATGGTTTCGTTTATGCCCTAAAGGCTTCAGAATAACCTTAGGAATGTAGAGTCATAGGCACGATAACCCAGGCATTGAAAATGGCTTTTTTAAACAATTCTATTGCCTATGACTAGACATTTTGTAGTTGTGCCTCTGCCTAAAAATTATTATGTATATACTTGGAATAATCAATATTTGTTGCCTGATGTTCATGGATTTTTTTTAAATATTGTATCAAAATAAACCTTATTTAGATTTTAATAAACTTTCGTTTTTAGAGCAAAAAAAGAAGTTCGTTTGCACTCGCTGTTGGAAAGGCTACAAATATAGCACCGATTTGACACGTCACATGAAATACGAATGTGAGTACGTAGATCCCCAGTTTCAATGCAATTACTGCTCGAAAAAATTTAGGCGAAAATCCAACTTGGCGCGTCACATTTTTCTTTTGCATAGAAAGTTTCTGTAGTGTTTACCTAAATATGTAAATATATGTATGTATGTACCTCTGACAAAGTATTTATTTTAATAAAGAGTTAAATACAGTAAATAAGGAATATTTATTTTTTATTCTAATCATCCTTACACCGCTTTCTGATCAATTTACGTATTCACCGAACGGAAGGAGTGGTCACGTGATAATCAGGCATCCTGCACGTGCACAGCCGGTTTTACACTGGAAAACAGAAAAATCGTTTTTCCATCCAATTATGACTATTTGTAATCTATTTCGGAAACATATTAGTCTTTGTAATGAAATGTTTACTTTATGTTCTTGCTGTCGATTGCAATCTGATTTTTATTTTAAGGTGGAGGAAGTATATAATAATGTATAAGATGACGTAGGTGGAAAATTAAAATATTGAAGTGTGGTTGGCTCAAAAAAATATATTTTTTCTTAGTAAAACAATGTTTAATATGTTATTAAAAAAGTACTTGTGCCGTTACAAAAAGAAATCACAGGTTTTATCTTATTTAGAAGATGTTTCAATTATGGATGTGTTAATTATGGTCTGTATATTGTACATTTATATACTAATACGTATTACGTATGTACGTACGTACGTACTAATAAGTATATTGACACTGTTTTACTTTGCCCGTTGCATTTTATGTGCTAATAAAGTCTTAAAGAAGGCACAAATATCCAATATAGAGGAAAAAGACGAGATCAAAACTGAAATGAATAAATATACGCTCCCACTAAGGAATGAAGAGGTTGTATTGTTATGTTTGATTATATATAAACATTGCGCGTCCTCGGTATGCAATACAGCGATATATTATACATTTTGTTTTACATTTTAATAAATAAATTTAATTTATTATTATCTTTCTGGCCTATTTTAGCAGTGCAATTTGTTTTTAGGAAGAAACAGAAATTTAATCATTCGAATAATCGCTTCTAGAATTTTAAAGGCCGCCTTTTAGTACGATTTTTTTTTATTGATATCGTTTGCAACGGACTTTTCGGGAGCTCCCACCGACCAATAGAAAGCTTAGCTTTCGTAACACGCATTGATCACACATTTTTTTGTACTCTACCTGTTCGGTGAATAAAGTATAATAGTATATATTTTAGTTATCAAAGGTATACTTAAAACACTGAGTTTATCTTCTAAATATAAGTTTCTCTCAGATAACATATGTCTTTTTTTGTAAACCCAAATCGTCAAAAGCGTAGTTACTGCTTTAAAATAGTTTTGAATAATATTACATAACTTAAATTACTTTGAGGATGCAAGATAAAAGACTTCTATTGAGTGTTCTTTTCTAGCAGCCTCAGCAGGTACTCACCAGTAAATACTTACATATTCTTAACTACTATAGTAATACTTAATGCATGATTTAGTATATCTATTATTCGTTTATCATCAGTAACACGCTAGCGTATGCATTTTGGTCGAATCTAGTTACAATTATTAAACCCATCATTTTCTAAGTAATAAATTCTTATTTTTAGATGGCAACCGTTATTTTTGTAATCGATGTTGGAAAAGTTACAAGTATAAAACTCACCTAACCAGACATAGGAAGTATGAATGCGGTGTTGAGCCGCAATTTCAATGTGAAGTGTGCGCCAAGAAATTTAGTCAAAAATCTAACTATATGAGACACATGCTGATCCACGCAAGAACATGTTAGAATATTTTATATAGTAGGCTAATAAAGTATATTTTTCTAAAATATGTTTTATTTATTAAAGCAGTCACTGTTATATTCCCTTTATTGTAGTGGAAGTAATATAAGAATTCAGGAAAGTAAACATCATTTAAAATAAAGCAGTAAGTACACTTAGGAAGCATGTTAAAAATAATGATGACCAATACGTAAGAACTTGATAATTTTCACTGCATAATATGCGTATTCCTGTAAGAGACCCTATTTATTAAGCCTATTAACACATTTTGGGTGGGTGCCAAACAGACCAAACTGATATGCGTAGCGGGCAAAATTCGCGAAAAATTGGGCGTTTGAAATCTAATCTATACATTGACATATTTCCATAAAATTTGATAAAACCGCGATAATTTACAGTTTATAAGACATTATATTATATTATGATAGTACACATAATATAATATAAAGTCTTTTAAACTATTTACACAAACTATTTAAATTTATTATAATGTATAAATTATCTTATTGTTTTTTAAAAATATTTACTAACACTAATATTTTTGCGATGTGTGGTATATAAAAAAACAGTCTCCCTTATGAAGGGACACATTGCAAAACTGGCACATAAAACAGGTTAAACTCTTTCTTGTGAGTAGCACAAACACGGGCATTGTTTCTGGCGGGTCTTTTTGATCGCCAGCATTGTAAAAGAATATCTTTTCGGCGACGAAATATAGATTCACCTTTTTTTTTAATTTGCATTTTGTAAACATGCAGGAAGAAGGCCTCTGTTTTTACGGATAGTACCACAAGCTCGAAATCCATTTTGTAACAAGACTTGACTCGTATCAACACTATTATAATAATTACATAACTTAAATTACCTTGAGGTTGCAAGATAAAAGACTTATATTGAGTGTTCTTTTCTAGCAGCCTCAGCAGGTACTCACCAGTAACATATTCTTAACTACTACAGTAATACTTAATGCATGATTTAGTATATCTATTATTCGTTTATCATCAGTAACACGCTATTAAACCCATCATTTTCTAAGTAATAAATTCTTATTTTTAGATGGCAACCGTTATTTTTGTAATCGATGTTGGAAAAGTTATAAGTATAAAACTCTCCTAACCAGACATAGGAAGTATGAATGCGGTGTTGAGCCGCAATTTCAATGTGAAGTGTGCGCTAAGAAATTTAGTCAAAAATCTAACTATATGAGACACATGCTGATCCACGCAAGAACATGTTAGAATATTCTAAATAGTACGCTAATAAAGTATATTTTTCTAAAATATGTTTTATTTATTAAAGCAGTCACTGTTATATTCCCTTTATTGTAGTGGAAGTAATATAAGAATTCAGGAAAGTAAACATCATTTAAAATAAAGCAGTAAGTACACTTAGGAAGCATGTTAAAAATAATGATGACCAATACGTAAGAACTTGATAATTTTTACTGCATAATATGCGTATTCCTGTAAGAGACCCTATTTATTAGGCTTATTAACACATTTTGGGTGGGTAGCCAAACAGACCAAACTGATAAAATTTATTGTTTATAATGTATTATAATAATATAATATAATGTCTTTTAAACGATTTACACAAACTATTTAAATTTATTATAATGTATAAATTATCTTATTGTTTTTTAAAAATAATTACTAACAATAATATTTTTGAAATGTGTGGTATGTAAAAAACAGTCACCCTTATGAAGGGGCACATTGAAAAATTGATACACCCTGAATGATAGGCGACCTCTCCATGGCATGATATTTTCATCTAATAACAACTCTCGTTGTGGCTTATATACGTGTTCAAATTTTGTTATAAAGTAAGATACGATTGGGTGAATTCATTTAATGCGATTTCTTTCATTAATGTGTTTTAATTCTTCTGTCTGTAGACCAATATTCGTCTATCTCACACTATCTTTACGAACGTTGCCATACGTAGAAGTAATCCCAAATTTTTTTCAACTCTACCACAGACACGTCTTTCCATTTCATAGATTTTGCACTGTCTTTAAACCTATCAACATTTTGTGAGTAATAACGATTACTTTCTTCTGCCATGTAGTCAAACAAATTGTTCCCTATGAAAAGTTGAACCACTTCAACTTGGCATCACAACAACGCCACTTTGTCCTAAAAATTGTTCAATAATTGGAGGATTATCATATTCTGACCACTCCACTTTTTCATTGTCACTTTGTCTAAAAAAAAGTGGAAAAGATTCGAGTTTGTGTGGTCTGCATGTAAACAACTTCAAGGCAAAACAAATTTATGATTCCCTTCCTTTATTATGTAAACAAACGTTGACAAAGAAAAGTTGTTGGTTCTAAACAAAAGGTACGAGCTAACTTTTTCAATTTCGTATGTAAATCGATAGAGTAAAAGTACCTTGCCCCGCTTTTAAAGTAAGTACATTCAAATAGGTAAAAATACCCGGCCCGCTAATGAACAGCAGTTCTCGAGACAGGTATTTTTACCCGCCCCGCTTATAATGTGTTAAGTAAGGTTTATGATTTTAGGTGTAAGGGTTTGTTGTCCTATATGCAAGAAGCTGTATCGAAATGAGAACACGTTAAGAACGCACCGAAGGTACGACTGTGGAAAGCCTAAACAATCTGTGTGCGATTGTTGCGGATATAAAACCAACAGGAAATATAATTTGAAAATTCATTGGATGAAAATGCATGATAATACGTAACCAAAAAAATAATATATTTGTAATATATATGTGCATGCAATTATAATTTGTATTACGGAAACCAACTACATTACTGTCGAAAATCTACCAGAGTTGTAAATAGTCTAGCAACCTCAAAACAATTACTATTGAACTTTCGTTTGACTTGTGATCAATCCTCATATTGTGTAAATACTACGTCTAATAAAGTTTTTTTGGACCTGACACGTTTCTGAGCGCATATTTCGATTTCTTCTATATGGAAGAAGTTTGCTGTTATGTAATATAAGGAATACTTGCAAACCAATGAATAGTTTATAATCAAATATAAAGAGAACCTATGGTTATGTGTTATAAGCAATACCACAGTATATACTTCCGAACTTATATTGGCTCAGTCATTAAATTTGATTGCCAACATCCCCAACATATTAAAAAAAAAGTATAGTAGTTTTATGAATAACACTGGTTAACAAGATTTTTGTCCCGAGCACAAAAATGCCTGATTCCCATATGCTTTTGCATGCTGAAATCAATTAAGTATGTTTTCAGAATTTCTCTATCACCCTTAGCATTTATGTTCCAGGATATTCGCTTATCCACCTAAAATATGCGTGCATAGATATGTAGTATAAGAGAACATGTCTTGACGTTATTTCAGTTGTCGGCTAGAGCTCGGAACTGATCAAGCA
>JARFOC010001158.1:140023-166554 GCA_031763485.1 Osmoderma eremita | reverse complement strand
AGTTTATTATTTACTCCTAAATAAAACGTTTATTAGTGTCTCATTAACTTGATTTATTTGAATATCCGCCATTGTATCGACGTCACCGGTGACGCCTGTATTCCAATATGGCGCATTTAAATTGATGGCAGTTTTGATATTAGCACTCTATTATCTCTATGGTTGATAGTCACAAGTTATCGCGTCTTCATTGCCAAATTCAAAAAGATAAACCCACCAACGCATCTTGAGGAGATGTGTTGGCGGTAGATTCAAACGGACCATATACAGAGTGGATATCAATAATATACCAAACCGAGAAGTTAAAGTAATATTTAATAAAGTAATCTTTACAGTACCGATCCTGCTTTGGCAGACCATCACACGCACACTGGGCATACTCTCTCCTTTGAAGATGTCAGCATTGTAGATATTGAATCTTGTTATCATAAGTTCGTCGAGATGTACTATATAAATACTACGAAGGACTGCCTTAATTTTAGAACGGACATGGAGGGTCATAGTGACATCTATAGTTATCTATTAATACCCCCGCCCCCTCTCCCCCTCCCATTATAGGAGGGATAACTACAAGGACACCATCTCAACAGTAGCTGTGGTGGTTGTCATACTATATCACTTTCCATACATACATAATTCTTCATTTTTGACACAGTTATAATTCTTATATCTTTTATACTTTGACAATTAACATTAACATTTTAAATTGTTGACTTATTATCACATTGCAACATGTTCAAACATATTACTTATATTTTCTATTTAGAGATGAGACCGATTAGCATTCATATAATATTACATTAACTTCCCGGTTTGGTATATTATTGATATCCACTCTGTATATTGTCCGTTTGAATCTACCGCCAATACATCTCCTCAAGATACGTTGGTGGGTTCATCTTCTTGAAGTTGGCACTGATGACGTGTTAACTTGTGATTCCCGCGTTGTGACGTATAAATATGGCGATGTCACGGCTGCTATTCTTATCCGGGAAAAACGATTAGAATTCTGGATAAATGTCGCTTTTAATTTGTCTCTGCATAGTGTATCGATGTTCTTCTGTTTTAATAATTTTAACATGTTATTGTGAGTATTACACCTATTACGATGTCAGAAACTATTTTATTACACAACATATAAGTAATAATGTTCAGTATCTATTGTTCCACCATCAATCAAATGTCTTTCCAGTTTGTTACTCTTGAAAAAGGTTTAAATTAAACCCGAAAACTCGAGCCAAAGGATAAAGCTGTGTTTTGATTGCGCCGGCTATATTTCCCACTACATTCATTTATATATTCATATGTACATGCATATATATGTTTAATATTAAATAAATAGTCGTCGGCTTAGGATAAGGAATTGCAAAAGAAAACAAACGGTTTTGGTTTGATTATTAAAATAATTATGTACATTTAACATAGAAACTCAACAGAAAATAATGAAATTGCCTAGTAGCATAATTAAACAATGAAACCATAATATCATAATTTAATTAATTTTTTGGAAAGGAACTTTTTTTTTCAGTTGTAATAATATAGTAAATTAATTTTTTTTTATTTAACTCCTAGAGCTACAACAATCAGTGCAGACGGACAATAAGCATATGGTATGAATTGATTAAATCACAAATGACATGTGCACGGAGATTCAGTAATCGCTCTGCTTATTAAATTGTAGGCTAAATTACTACATACATTGTCTATAGGGTGAGTGAGAACTTAAAGACTAGTTAAACCTATTCAGAAGATCCTGCGGGTCGAATCTCTTAAGCCTTCGTGTATCATCTCGCTGCAAAAGTTGGTTGGCCAGCACATTGGGGAAAGTATCAAAAGTTTAAACTTCAACGGCCGACAATGAGCTTAAACGTTGCCACAAATACAAGAAATGAATTTAAAATGTTTTGCTCTCCATAAAGAACGACAAGCAACACAAATGTATTAAAACTTTTGTCCCGCATATGTATGCGCCACTGCAGCCCTCACATTTAATTCTATATAGGAATTTTTATTGGGATCCTATCTTTCTTAACAATATCATGGACCACCTTTCTTATATCTCCAGTTTTCAATATGTTTATATGTTGTTTGTATTTCTGTACGGAGCAAAACATTTTAACCTTTCTGCCCTTGTATTCGTCGCCAGTCTCATGCAATGTTGGACTTTTCGTTTATTGAAATGTTAGCCGTTCCAGTTTAGACGATTCATATCGTTTCATTAAAATTGACAATTGGTAACGAAAAAATATTCCTTTCCATTTTTTTTTTAATAAATTAACATGTTTTATAATTTTATCGTATCATCAATTATTATGATCTTATATGAAACATTTATTAACAATTATTGAGGACATAATACATTAGTTACGCATAACTCCACGCATAATGCCACGTTTACGATATCAAAAAAGGTTACTTACGAAAATTGTAGACAGTCTTAACATTTTAAAATTATTTTCATATATACAGGCTGTTTCATATCACAAGGGTGAACCAAACATACGTTTTATTAAATGGAACACCCTGTATGTTACTTCGGATTTAGGTAAACTCATGCCTCACAACCCCAATGTACAATTTCATTGAATTATACAGCGTGTTTCGGAAGTTATGGTCAATTTTATATGCAAATCACTGTAGGTTCAAGATCTTGTATACTGCAAACAATTCTGACATCCTTCTTTTACAAACATAGATTTTTGATATTGGCCCACTTTTATAGCAAACTGACATTTTTTCAAAATTGTCAACACTGAATGAGTCAAAACTCAAATATATTCATTTCGCAATTATTTTAAATGGATCATCTGTGTTTTATATTATAGAAAGAAAGAATAGTTACTTTCATTTTTATTAAGCACTACTTATCCTAAGATATTCTTTTTGTAAAAGTAAGATATTTAGAAATTATTTTAATATAACGAGTTAATCGTGGAAAAATGGCAGACAGTCTTAAGTCTTCATTACTACCTAGTAGATTATGTAATCGGACCACATTTTTTGGTAGGACGAGTGAATGGTCAGGTTTGTTTAAACTTTTTGGAAAATCATTTACCGTTGTTATTGGAAAATGTTCCTCTAACCGTTCGCCAAAGGATGTATCTGCACGATGGAGCTTCGCTACTTCACACTAGCTTAATACACAACCATTTCCTTGAAAGATGGGCAGGGAGAGAGGCTCCAATTGAGTGACAACCTCGATCATCGGTGTTCATCAAAATTGGCTTCTTCATGTGGTCATATGTAAGAAGAAACTTTGTATAGCAAACACCGCCAACTACACGATGTGATATGAAAAACAATAAAAGAAGCATTCTCTAGTATTAATTAAGAAATGTTAAGAAATGTAAGACAATCGCTTGAAGAACGGCTGCAATGTTGTTTTGGGTGGATTTTTTAACATTTATTATAGAACTACATAGTAAACAGTTGGGTTAATTAATTAAATATTAATCATTAGTGTAAGTTATAAATGTTTGTATTATGTAGTCGCATTAAACATTAACTGTCATTTTTCCGTGACTAACTTGTTATATTAAAATAATTTTAAAAAATCTCACTTTTTAAATATTCTTTAAAATATCTTAGAAATTAATGACTTTAGGTACAGAGACTTAATAGAAATGAAAGTAACCAAATCATTCTTTCTTTTTATAATATAAAATTAATGTATATGAGTGTTGGCTCGCCCTGTATTCAGTTTTGACAATTTTGAAAAAATGTCACTTTGCTATATATAAAAAATCTTTGCTTGTAAAAGAAAAAATTCATACTGTGTCGTTTGCAGTATACAAGACCTGGAACTCAAAGTGACTTGCATATAAAATTGATCATAACTAATGAAACACGCTGTATAATGCAATGAAATTGTGTATTGGGGGTGTGAGTCATGAGCTTAACCGAAAACTGAAATAATATATAGGGTGTTCCATTTAAGGAAACGTATGTTTGGTTCACCCTGGTGATATGGAACATACTGTATATATCAAATTAATTTTAAAATGTTAAGCTCAATTTTCGTAAATAACTTTTTTTGATATCTTATATAACGGATAGATCGAGCTTTGCCAAACTAATGGATCACCCTGCACCATTCATAGGTACTGATGTAACAATAAAGCCTAGTTGTTATGTCAGACAAGGTGGTATTATAATTTTTTATTGACAAGCATATTTGTTTATTTTAGTTTCGCGATCATTGATGATATGAAAAGCTTTGGATGTAACTCCAATATTAGCAATTTACACTTCCTCCAATATTATAAATTATATTATTGTTATATTAATAGCCATAATTAGTTTACTAAGGTAATATGGTTTTATTTTGAGTAGGTAGTTCTTTGCGCTTCTACTTCAGAGACCTATTAATATTTAAATTATCTGTGTTTTTATTCATTAATTCTAATCGTAATTCAAATTAGTGATCGTGAAAAAAAAACATCGCCGTAATAAACATTAACAACAAAAACCAAAGGTACCAAAGGTACGTGTCTTTATATTTGGTAAGTATAGCATGTGATGAGGAAACGATAGACTTAATACAACTGCAGTATAAATAAAGTTAACGAACGAAAATAATGCTCAACAATGAACAGGGGTTTTTCTGCACATAGCAACATCATAACTCACAATGCGCGTGCGCCCAATGGAAGTGCTCAAGTCGAAAGTTCGGGTTGGAAAATAAATGAGACACTCTGTATACATAAGTAGAGAAGTTGATGGTAGTACAGATTTGTAGTATGTTAACTATATTTTCCTATGTTTTTCATATGTTTACTTATTGTCGTGAAGTAACAGCTCCAGTGCACGTTCTTTGTGTAGTGTATAATATTTAACAACATATTTGCAACATTTTATATGTTTCTGGTTCGAACTAAAAACATTTCAGTGATAAGGAATTATTTGTAGATCCTCCAAGATCATATTGTCCGCAATGTCCAAGAAGTTACAAGTACAAACGACACCTAAGAAGACATTTACGTTACGAATGTGGTGTCGAACCTCAGTTTATTTGCAATTATTGTGGTAGAAAGTTTCATCAGAAAACTACCTTGGTAACGCACGTTAAGGGAATACATGAAAGGAGGACTAGATATTAATTGTTGGAGAAGTTAGTCGTGAGATTTGAGATAGTTTAAAGTTTAAGGCTAAAGAGAAGTTTTCCATTTTACATATCTGGAATTAATTTCGTATGTTTTGCAATAAAAAAAATAGTCATTTTAAAAGATAAATGTGGTGTAGTTTTATTAATCCAAAATTCCCACAAACTTATTTAGATTTTGGTGGTCAGAAGGGAAGACTTTCTCACCCTGTGGCATTTAAATTCAAATCCAGATTAATTCTTAGATATTACCTAATAATTAACCCACAGCCTGGCTATAGATAAAAAACGAATTTGGACTTATATATAAGTAATTACACTCAGCTACTTGAGACTAGAAATAGTAAATAATGGTATTGAGAATAATTTGTGTTATTGTTATTCAAAGTGTTATTATTACGATGGTAATGATGAATGATGAAAATAGCAAATCCATAAATTATACCACAGTGTTTTTGTTCTTTTATTACTTCAGTTATTTTTTATTTTTAGGATCAGAGCAATGCCCCATCTGCTACAAACAGTACAAAAACATAAAAACCTTGAAAGCGCATATGACACAAGACTGTGAAAAGAAGGAACTATTGCGATGCAATATGTGTGATTACAAATGCAAGAGGAACTACCATTTAAAAATGCACATGCACTTAAAACATGGCGTCGAGTTCAAGGTATTACGAAGAAGAGTTAAATTACAGCATCACTAGTTAACAAAATTGTATCAGTAGGAGGTATGTGTCAACTGAGAAATCTCTTTGTTTTTGACCTTGCCCGGACCTTAGGTTCCGGCAAGGTAGGGTCAGGTAAATATATATAGTAATAACCTCTTTGGAGCGTGCACCTTAAGGCTCTTTGCTGTTCTCGTCCCCACCCATAAATCATTTTGCATTTTATAGAAGTGGGGATATAGGATCACCAAAGGTATAAAAGAAAATCTGCTTAACTATTAGTTTCCTCAGTTCATATCTTGCTGCAAATATTTGATAATTCTAGAAAGGAGGAAATATAAACTTTTTATATGTAGAATAGACAAAAAAATTAGTATAGAAAAGAACCCTTATGTATCTGACATTCTAATGCCTATTAAATCTTCCATACCAAGAATTAATAAAAATATAACAATATGTGAGATATGCAAATGTTTTAATAAGTTGTATTAAAGATAATGCATTGTACTTATGTCTTTTATTATTACTATCCATATTTTGTGTCGAAGTAATATACATTTTTCGTTTTGCAAAATGAGCCTTTGAAATTAAGATATTCGTATTGTAGGAGCCCCAATTGAAGGAGACCTTATATGCCCAGTATGTAAGAAACGTTATAAAAACCAGAATACACTAAAGACTCACATAAAACTAGACTGTTGGCCTAAGAAATTGTATAACTGTTCGTATTGCGAACACATATCTAAGAGGAACTATGACTTGAAACTCCACATGCAAGTGAAACATGGAGTACTTCCGGCGAAGCAACGAACAAGAGCGAAAATTAGGAGTGATGATTAAAAATGTTTTAATAAAATACCTGTTTCTGTTATTTTTTTACAAATTTATGGATGATGTTAAAAGAATAATAAAAATAAGTTTTAGATCTTATAGTTTCTGGTATAAAGAAGTCACCTAAAATTAGGTACTTGTTTTATCTGTTGTAAATTAATTTTAATTTTGCGGGTGTATGTCAATTTTGAAATTACGTGCTCTCATTAGAAAATTAATAATTGAAATATATTCAAATGCGAGAGAATATAAAGATATACCCTCACATTTGAATATATATCAAAGTTCAAAAAGTTGCGGGCTAATAGAAGAGGCCTGAGGGCGAAAATATATGGAGTGTAAAGGATATGACTTCGAGACTGTCGTTTACAAAGCCATAAATACATTAGTCGAAGGAAGACATCACATAAATTTTTCTCGTCGATGAACAACGAATAAAAACTTAAATAACCGACAGGTTCACAACAAACAATAGAATGTCTAAAATGTGAAATAACATTTTATTCTTCATAAGTAATGCAGTAAAGTAGTGTTTCAAACGGTTGTTCATGATGTCTTTTCTTCACATTGCTATAACATCATAGATTTTTCCAAAATCTGTCACTTACTTTTAAACTTGTCAGTGCTTGTTTAATAGTTTCTGTATGATCAGCCTAATTGAGTTGTTGTTCTTTGGGTAATTTCCATGGTTTGTTGGATTTTGTTGATCCGTCGTTTCGGCAGTTCTTCTACTTGCGTTATCAGGGTGCTCTTGATAAGTGGTGTTTCTTGCCAAATTCATTCGCGCAACTTCTCTGGCAAATATACCTGAACACCAATTTTTGACAACTCACAAACAGCTGACAAATCTCTATGTGCTCTTATTCCCTATTTATTCTGTCTCTGTATCGTGGTTGCCGGTCTTCTGGTTATGCTGTTCTTTATCATAGGTAACCAGACATCTTTGATTTCCAGGCTTGGTGTGCTTATGGCATTTGTTGTTGTGGCCATATATGCTGGTTCTTTTAACTTTCTCTTGATGTAATGTTCCTCTCTTGCTAGGATTTTCACTCTGTTCCATCGAATTCTGTGTTCTTCTTCCCAAGCATGTGCCAAGCGCGACTTTTCCGTTTCCCCTAGGCGAAAAACCGCGCTTAGCACAACATGCTTGGGAAGAAGAACACAGGATTGAATGGAACAGAGCAAAAATCCTAGCAAGAGAGGAACATCACTTCAAGAGAGATCAAGTTAAAAGAAGCGGCATATATGATCACAACAACAAATGCCATAAGCACACCAAGCCTGGAAATCAAAGAGGTCGTGTTACCAATGATAAAGAACAGCATAACCAGAAGACAGTGGGATTAACAGCGCATAGAGATCAGTCAGCTGTCTGTGAGCTGTCAAAAATTGTTTTCAGATATATTTGCCAGAGAAGTTTCGCGAATCAATTTGGAAAGAAACACTGCTTATCAAGACCACCCTGATGACGGAAGTAGAAAAACTGCCGAAACGTAGGATTAACAAAATCCAACAAACAATGGAAATAGCCCAAAGAACAACAACGCAATCAAGTAATTGTGAGACGGAAATGGATTCATTTTAGAAAAGTACTCCTTGTTTCAAAATTTTTACGAATTTTCTTTTTGTTCTAGCAGGATAAGCATTAGTTATCTATATGTGCAATTTACATATCCCACAGGACCAATTTTGACTTTGTATAGGTACAGCAAATAATGCCCTGCCCCTTGAGTAAAAGGAACAAAAAAACCTTGTACCTAATTTCAGATAAGAAGTCGTTTTATTATAGGAAATCTGATAGCGGTTTCACCTCTTGAGCGATACCAGCAGAAACCAGTTACTTAAATATTGTTTGAAAAAGTTATAGGTCGACTTAGTGGAACAGTTACAAAAATGAATAAAACATGAATTACAACAAAACCTATTGAATATTATGTGGTTCCTGATAACCAACTATTAGAACTAAATTATTTCTACATTTTAGTGTCGCTTTTTTTAATACTAAAAGAAGCAAATTTCTCAAGGTGTTTTACAAAAGTAAATACATTGGCAGTTGCAAATACAAATAATACAAATACAATAAATGATTACCTAATCTTAAGCTGTTTCGAGTTAAGCTCAAAGCTCTTTAACTTTGTATAATTTATTTGGAAAAAAAGTCAACTGCGATTTGAAACTCGTCAACGGAATCAATGAAGTTGGACCACATTAGATCCAACAAAATATGATTTTTTCTGAGCTTACCTAAACGTCTTGGAAGTCTAAAATACAGATCGCTTGCCATTAACTGTCCGCTAAAATTTGTAGGGGAAGATGAAGTTACCGGCATTATACTGTCTACGGATGAAAACATGATGATTTTACTCCCATATGAGGAGATATGCTTGCTTTTATTTGATATTGGCTGATTAGTTGGTACGCGCAAAAATTCACGGTTCAGCTTTATTTTCTTCTACTCTGGCTTATTACAGCTTCACTGTACCGTATACTTTTCACATCTTCTATCCTCCAGGACTCGTTCCGTTTCTTGCAGGTAAGGTAATTAACAAATTCCCAATAATTGTGAGTTTCGCTGTTGTTACACTCGCACACGATTAAACCAATTTGATAAATATTTTTTTTAGGTAATAACCAATATCAGTGTAATAACTGTAATAAGACGTATAAGTACCTGAGGTCACTCTCCCGGCATTTGAAGATAGAATGTGGAAAAGAAAAGAAACTGAAATGCGATTTCTGCGATAAAGCTTTCCATCACAAATCAAGTTACAAGGCACATATGCAACGAATACATAAAATACTATTTTAGAAAACTACACACTAGGTCTCGTTCTAGACCATACAGTATTTAGTTCGTTATATCCTATCATGTACAAAAAATTCCCTTATTGTTAGTTTGTTGTTATATTTATTTATATATATGTGTTGTGTACATAAGTGTGGTAATGCAAGTGTGTAATAAAATGTGTTTCGAATTTACAATATATTGGACCTTCTTTTATTGAGAAATATTAGTAATTGTGTCAAATATTCAAATGGTATGGACACTTGTACTGTTGCAAAATTTAAAAATATGTTTCCACTTTAATAATGTCTTACCAGATATGTTCGTCTTCCTAGACTTCTGTGTAGTTTTTGTTAAAATTATGGTATTTTTAAGAGCTGCGTAAGTAGGTAGAAGTACTCAGTAATGGAAATTAATTAAGTTGTTGAAGTTACGACATAATTCTTTACCTAGACTTTTTGTACTAGGTAGACGCAGTTTGTAACGTTATTAACATCTAGTTTCCGGTAGGGGTAGATGAATAACCAAGCTCACTTCTTCATTTAATTTTACAAAAATAACTTTATTTTGTTTGCAGATTATTACGTTTTTAAATCAACGCAGAAGAAATTCGAATGTTCACGGTGTAAGAAATTTTATAAAACTCCGAAAACATTAAATCAACATTTAAGGGTGGAGTGTGGAAAGGAAAAGAAATTTGCGTGTATTTACTGTCCGCATCGATGTTATTATAAGCGGGATCTTATGTTGCATATGAACACTAGACACTTAAAAAATATGTTATAATATACGACTAAATAAATTTATTATTCTGGTTTTGTTATTTAATTATATTCTTCTTGTTATTGCACAGAGCCACTCACTATGAAGTGAAGACGTACAAAACTGTCCAGAATTGTGATAAAATGCACATTGTATATGTACAAAGTGTTCGGTTGAGCTACAGTTTAATATAAGGAGATGACAGAGACCATTATATACAGCATATTTAACCCCAATGCTTACGGTAGTATATTTGTATTAAAGCTGTATTTTATACTTGTATTTTGTAATTTCGTAGAAACAACATTGCTAGGCATTTGTCTCAAAGCTAATACAAATTTTAAAACGATTCATTTAAAGGGTTCAACTAAATCATTTGGTGAATGTCATATAAACAGAACTAAATCAAAATACTCTCACCACTTTAATGAATAAATAAATCTAGATAGGTATTTCGGCAATTAAGTTTCCATCCTCAAATTATAATGGAAGAAATTGTTAAACCTAGGTAAAGCTACGCTTAGGTAAAACCTTAGAAAACATACTCTTCATTATAACCTGCAAATCAATAAATTATTGTAACGGCTTAAATAATACAAAATTACAATGGCATATTCATAAGTGTATAAACAAAATTTGTTTATATGCTTATATTTCATTTCGTGAAGAAATCTTGAGGCAGTATCTATTATACTTTATGAAATATAATTTAAATCAAAAAACATAAAATATTCAAATCACATATTGCTAAAACGATATTTAAGTAAACACGAAACTATGTAGGGGACGCTCAATTCAAAAATGATTGATCATGTATTGAGAACTGTCAAAAATCAATACACAGTTGAACTCCTCTAACTCGAAGCACCAAAAGTTCCAGAAAAAGTTCGAATTTCAGAAAATTCGAGTTAGAAGGATTTTTAATTTCAGTTGTAATTTATTTAATGAGGTAAAATACAAATACATAGGCATAGAATTTGTACATAGAAATGCGTATATTGGAAACTAAATCGAACTGTACATTAATTTAGTTTATTTTAGAAAAGTAATCAGTAATAAATTTTTGTTGAGCATTAACCAACTTGCTCAATTCATATGTTTTTCAATTTTATTGACTAATGCCTAAGTAAAATCTGAAGTTTTCTAGTCCGCAATAAAACAATTCTTCAAAGTTTTAAACGCTTGTACGACCTGTGATAGTATTTCGACAATTTCTTCATCACCTTCTTCTACTGTTTCATCATTCACAGCAGTATGTCAAGTATGTTCTGATCTGTGGGATTGTCTGTAGAAGAAATTGCCGTCTATTTCACCAAGAACATTGAACGATACACACACTGTTCGGATTACTCCTCCCGCACAAGGTATTAATTAATTCGGGACGTCGAATAACCGAGAGTAATCGGTTATTCGACTTGATAATGGGAATCCACGTATTCCCAAAATACCTGTCGTCCCGAATTAATTAATACTTTGGGCGGGAGGAGTAATCCGAACAGTGTGTTTATTGTGCTGTCCCACAGTCCTTGCTATCTCTACTTTATCCAACGATACATTCTGAATATTCAGCAATTCAGTACATGCTTGAAAATCTTGCCTTAGTTCATCGGGCAATCCTTCATTACTCTTTCTTAACTGAGCAAGCGGAATTGTCGTCGGAATCTTCTTCGTCACCTTCCTTACCAAAACTAGCCTTCTCAAAAAAAATTTGAATAGTTTTTTGACTAACATCTACATTTCATGTCATGGCAATTTCCTTCACACAATCTAACAATGATATTGTAGGAGACATTTTGTTTTCTAAAGCATTTAAGATTTCTTCAGAATTCTCTGTTTGTAATGTCTTTAAAACTTTTTGTGATACCTTGATCTAAGGGCTGTAATTTACTAGTCGCGTTTGGTGGGAAAAATTGAAGATTAATGGCCTTCAATTTTTGCAGTAATGCAGGACGAGCAGGGCAGTTATGAATAAATATAAATATTTTTCTAACTTCGCTAAAAAAATTGTGTCAGTTTACTAATCCATTTTTCAAATGATTTCAGATAGATGGGGCACTTAACGTTAAAATTGTGTGCCTATCTCTCTTGTGGTCTGCGAACCCAACTAAACAGACTACCGCGCCAAATTATATATTTCAAACTTGACAGGATGCATAATGGCATCCAAAATTCTATTCATTCTTCTATGCAAGCTTTTTTTCGCATAATGTCTTTCATAAAATGTGCCAAAAAGTGTATGCATTTTGCCGTGCAGATTTTTAAGTAGCACATGTTCTATTTCCAACTATAATTCTGTTCAGAAAGTGAGCGCAAAAAACACGCATTGGAATTAGAATTGACCTTTTTGCTTACCAGACAGAATACAATAAACACAACCTTCGGATTACTCCTGCCGCACAAAATTGTTAAATCTACTTATTTTTCAAACATAATAGCGCACCAACCAACTTTAACACTAATTTTATTCATGTACTAACTTCTACACTAGCAATTGACAAACTAAAGACTGAAGGAAAACAATTCGGTCTAACATTAATCTACCCTACTTAACAAAAACATAGCCATTAGGGATATAATTACACTAAAAAGTACAGTCCGGTCCAGGTACCTGGCGATGAATCATTTTTAGCTCGACGTACGTTAACAAAATAATAATTAATTCGGGACACGTCAATATTTGCAAACGAAATACACAATAATAATAATAAGAGTAACGATAATGATTAAACAATAAGTAAAAACCAAAAGAACTACTCACAACTAAAACAATTCTAATATTAATTTAAAATTCTCTATGCAGAGTTCTGGAATTTTACACTCAGAGTGCACTCCTCTGGGTTCTATAGTCCGTCATTTGGCTGCGTCATTTGGATTGCTTTGGTAATTTACTGGAAGCCACTTTACTCCTCTATAAAACTTAGGCTTGGCACTCCTTCCGATTACTAGAGGCTTCTGTCTTGTTGCAAAGAGACAGGCAACGCGTTCTTTGCAATTTTTACCACCATAACATTTATCACCATCGAAGCCATAGTTTTCTTAAGCAAACATTAAAAAAATAGCCCTGTTTCGTGGACATTGAATATATTACTCTCATCATATTGTTCCAAAATTCCTAATAACATATATTGAAGCCAATTATTAATTTTATTATCGTCGACAGCAACACTCTCGCCACGAGGGGTCTTATATGATATATAGTGCCTAATTAAAATATAAAGTGTGTAATTACATGTACTTAACGTATTATTGTAATTTTACCTTCTCTTAAATTTGTGAAGCCAACTGGCTAGCCTTAAAATTTATTGCACTTAAATGCTGACCATATTCCAAAGCTTTTTCTTGATGAAAGCGGTGCTGACACAGGAACATTTTTATCCCTTGTAGACGCAAACCATTTAAGTACCGCAGAATTTACATTTTTATTCGTAACCTCGCGATTTCGTTTGACATTAGCCGGTTTTATAAGATTACTGACAAAACTTCGAGTAGACATTTTATTTTTATTTATAGTGGGATAGTGTACTTTCTGGTATATTATATTCCGGGTCTATTATTTTTTAAATTCTATCATCCACTTTTTTTAATATTTAAATTTTTTCTTTAATAGTTGAACTTAGAAGTTTTCGTCGAGGAGACGTACCTAAACACAACACAAACACTGAATTGATGCAATATAGTCCCCGTACACCGCTCGAATGCCGCATTACACATATTATAATCTCTGTCGGTACTTCCCCGAACTTTCTAATTTACTGTTTTTTTAACTGTGATCGTTTTCTTGAAAACTTCGAGTTAGAAACATGCTGGGTCTAAAATTTCAAATGATGTTTTTCTAGTTCGAGTTAAAGGAATTAAAATATATGTAAACTTAACAAGTAACATATGGGGCTACGAAAATATTCGAGTTAAAGAAAATTTCGAGTTACACGAGTTCGAGTTAGAGGAGTTCAACTGTAGTGGAATAGAAGTAACGGAGTACCAGTATCGATGGAGCTATGCATTGAACGCCTTTGATTGACTCCAGTTATACAAAGAACCCGGCTAATGCCTTCCACACACGGCTAACTTAAATGGCCATTAAGTAAACTGGCGAATTACAAACGAAAGTGAGTCATCGACAATTTTAAGCAATTGCTGGCGGTAGCCTGTCCAAACATCATCGCCATTTCTTATAGCCGTAAGTTGAAATGGCTGTATTTGTGTTAGGACGGTGTGACACTTGAAAAAACAAATTGCCAATTAACGCTCAATGGCCATTAAAGTTGCCTGTGTGAAGGTATAAGGTAAAACACGCCATGTAGTATACTTATTTCTTTTTAAAATGCAGAACGTTCTGGAACGTATATCTATCGGCTGTAGCCGCCTAATTTATATAGATACATATTTTTAATATTAACTTTTATTTTTTATTTGTGGACGTGATATTTCGAATTGTTCAATGCCGTGATGAAGATATAATTTGACAGCGAAAATTTAGCAAACTTAAGAAAGCGATAGAAAAATAAGTAAAATTTGGCATCTTCTATCTTATGTTAGCCAGGTCGTTTATATAATTGGAGTCGATCAAGGGCGCTCAGCACAGCTTCGAGAATCAAGATATGCTATTGTATTGTTTAGAAAATCTGTAAAACAAAGACATATTTTGTTTCCCTATATATCTTCAAGGAATTATATTATATATTACAATTCACTGTTATAATTAATTCATTTGACTTTCAGTTCTTTGTTATTATTATTCCGTAATGTTAATTTTTTTTTATTTACTTACTTTCCGCGGGAAACGATACTGTTTAAGTTGTTGAATGTGTATTAGCTCCTTGTATAAATATACATTTAACAATTGAATCAAATGAGAAATCTGTAGTTATAATTGGAAAACTCATTTTTACACATATTAGTAACATAGCGTTCAGCCTGTTTTACAAAATATTTTCTACCTCCTTAATTTAATGGATTGCCCTACTAAGGCACCCCGAATATACAATTATTGTGACGGCTTGAAGTATTTTTAGAAACTAAAAAATAGATATAGCATAAGTTGAACATTCGAAACTCTAGCGTACACATCCTTTACTTTATTGATATCAAAATGTTGTTAGTTTGCTGCTACTATTGAACTGGTATAAATACACAAATTCTTTCTAAATAGATTCGTGCTCTTGTGGACATATGCTAACTAATAACGTAATTGTTCAAAATAAATAATCCTTATGGGGTGAGTTGCGTTTTCAAAAATTAATCGATAATATCTCGACCGTTTCCAAATAAGTATAAGTTTATAAGCAAATATAATGAGTTTCATGAATACTCAGGGATTTGTTATATAACTGAAAGTATGAAATGTAATTGTTTTACGAAAATCATTCTTCTTCTTTTCCGCAACTAAAATTTAAGTTTAAACTGAAAATAATGCATGTTTTGGGTCTAACCGATGTTAAACGCAAAACATGCATTATTCTCGGTTTAATATGAAGTTGTTGCCAAAAGAATATGATAAATAAAATTGGGTACTCCAATTTACTTATTACAGTTTTTTGGCAGGCACATTACTATACTGGCGGTCATACTGGCTAATCAATCGATCAATTATGTTTTCAGAATCATCCTTAGTTTTTATGTTCCAGGATATTCGCTTATTCACCTAAAATATGCATGCATAGATCTGTAGTATAAAAGAATATGCCTTGACGTTATTTCAGTTGTCGGCTAGAGCTCGGCGAATGAAGATATACACTGACGTTGTTAACGTTTTAAAGAGTGTTGCGTTGTGGTGTGTTCAATCCCGAACTCTTTTTGTTGCATTTGCGGCGAATTGACGTTTAAATATCAAAAACGGTCTTTCACACCTCTCCTCAAAAAGTACTAATGAGCAATATTTCAAGTGTAAAGCAGGTGATAAAGACGACAGCCGGGCTCCCTATATTTGCTACGTTACGTGTGTCAGACTTCTTACAGCGTGGGCAAAAGGTAATCGACATATGCCTTTTGCTATTCCTACGATTTGGAGGGAGCCACCAGATCATATTACCGATTTCTATTTTTGTCTTACAAATATAAGTGGTATGACTTCTAATCCAAACATACTGTAAAATATCCTAATATTCCATCTGCACTGAGACCAGTATCATACAGTCGAGAATTATCTGTGCTTAAACCTCCACAAAACATGACACCAAGCGACGATGAAAATGCTGATGATACCAAAGCAAATGGAGCCCTGGTATGTTGTCAGACTATTGCTGGACGCTGAGGGGAGATGTTTTTGATGCAAGGTACAGCCGAAAGTCATATATCAGCACATTTTTCAAGTAAATATATCACTTTGTACGTCATCTTTTCATGATTTATACACGTATTATAATATATACCTTCACAAAATTTCATTGCTTTGTCACTCTGAAACCCAGCCTGACAGAAAAATTCTGAAAACAGACATGAAATAAATGTAAAAAGTACTAGCAAGTTCACCCACTTTGGTGTAATCAATAGAAATTGAATATGCACAACTTTCTATTTCAGTTATTTTCCATGGTTCAGGGTCATACATTTATTTACTATTTATGTTAACAGACCCTGACATTCATAAGTATGTATGTTGAGTCTTTCTTCTTCCTAGTGTTTCAAATTTGAAAATATCCACTGATCTCTTTATAGTTGTTATGTACATATTAATTTTTCTAAGACTAAAGGTGCTTGTATACCTTAACTTTGTTTTGGTATTTAGACTACAATAGGTATTTTATCTTCAGCTGTAATATGTTTCAATTTCTATATCTTTTTGTTTTTCAGCTCGCATGTACCACTTCGACAGGAAACGAAATTTCCAATGCAGTGTTTGCCTAAAATCGTACACAATGTTAAAAAACTTAAAAAGGCACCAGACCGTTGAGTGTGGAAAAGAAAAATCTTTCAGGTGCGGCTACTGTCCGCGAATGTACTACTATGTGTCTGATTTAAAAATTCATTTAAGGACTAAGCATAATGACTGTAGCATTTATACATGATAAATGATCAATAAATTGTTTTTAGGTATTGTGTTTATTAATATACATAAATAGGTATACTTGTACCGTAGATTGCCTAGTTTCCCTGGTTGATGCATCCCGTACGAAAAGTACCGCATGTTATTAGCTTTTAGTTATTATAGAAATTTAGTGTTTTTCTTCTTTCAGGAGAGGATGGGGGGCACTCCTGTCTACAGTGCAATAGAAAATACAAAAATAAAGGTTCTCTGTACAGACATCTGAAGTACGAATGTAATAAAAGCCCATCGTTTATGTGTATATTATGTGCGAAAATGTTCAAACAGAAAGGAAATTTGAAACATCACATATACAGCGTTCATAGGATACGATGAGTTTCGGTTGAACCTATTTTTAATAGACATGAAAATACTCGCGATGCCACAACCAAGATATTGTATTTTTTTTCTTTTTTATGTAGTTTGTTTCTTTTCAGATATCATTTTCGTATTGTTCTTCCTGTTATATCCGTAAAATGATATATTACGAATTAAAATTGAATTGAACGTTTTGCCATTATTATAAGTGGCTTATTCAGGAAGAAGAGTAGCTTCAAAAGGTCGCGATAACTCGACGCTAGAGACGAGAACATTTAACATTTCTTCACGAGAAGTTAATTTTCTCTAACCTACAGATCTATTCCAAACTCCGCCGTAAACTCTTCTGTCCCTTAACCTATCTGTCCACCAGGAAATTCCCAAATTCCCTAAACTCTCTCATTACGTTTTCACTTCGTCATCTCAGAATATCCGGCGTAGACCCGGCCTTGCACTTATCCGTGAAGAATGAAACACATCCGTCGTGATACTATAGACAAATTATACATAAGACTCCTATAAAACCCTTTAGCCTCCACTCAAACCTGAAATAGGAAAATTACCCTTACCACCTCAATGGGTAAGAGACTTATTTCGGCAAGTAACAGTGTTATTCCACTAGTGATCTGGTGAAGAGCATATCTTCCAAGTATGCCATATCTTCCAGTAAGTAGTTGGAAAGTTTTCGTTTCTACCGTGGTTGAGACGCCCAGACGTTCTGAAGATGCCCTCTCCGGTTTAGCCAGAGGCCAGTTATAGCAATGGAAAAAACGTTAATGTCTCTCAATTTTGTAGTAGGTACATATATCATTTTATTTCGTAGTGTTTCATTTTATTTTTATTTCAACATGACACGTTTTAATCCCGGAATCCCGCATGACAACTTACAACATTCCCCATTTGAAATCTCAGAATTTAAGGAATCTTTGTTTAATTGAATTTTGAAACAGTTTGTAGATTTAGTGAAAATATATGAAAATGCATTTGCCGTTTCGAACATCAAACGGTTTTAGGGGTGAAATCGTCTGCTGAAAATTAGGGTGTTCGTTTGTAAATTCGTAACAGTTCGACAATGAATATGTACGCTCATATAGTGGTTATTATTACCACTTCTTGTTTTATTATGATGCATATCCCACTTACACACTTGATACAAATAAACAACACATTCTGCATTTCTGTCCTAAAAAAATGTCATCTACCTCCACCCTTAGCCGATGAAACCTATGTTTTTGCTTTCGGCGTAACTATACTTGTTCGAACACACCACTTGAAAAGAGAATAAACTTACTTAGTACCCTTATTTGATCCCTAAAAATGTGCTTTAAGATGTGCATATACAGTGCGGACGTAAATTGTGCCATAACTTTTGAAAGGAATGAAACAAAGACGAGGTGAAATTATAGCCAAATTATGATATTTTAGTTATAGCGAGATGCACTGGAGTCAAAACGTAAGGTAGATGGCGTTGTTGTCTTTAAAATTTTAACTGGAAAGTATGTTCATATAAAACCTCATTTGTAAGATATTTTTATTATGTTTACGCCTATGTAAACAGTTTTTCTATGTTTTTACGGACATATCCGCAATAAAAGGTAGAGGTATTTACCTTTCTGATAACCCTGGTAGTCTTAATTTAATGGTGCATGTTTCCTAGGAGACGTATTTTATAATTTAAAAGAAACGTCAAAATATTATTTATGGCGATTTATTACTAGCGTATTTACCTGTTGCGTACTCGACTTCTGTTTACTTTTTTAAAACGATTGAATCAGATATACTAAGTTCACTTACAATTAACTTTATTGAAAATATACAAGGAAGTAAAGTAAAATTTTGATTTCTAGTTACTATAACGACGAAAGTAAGAGGAATGTGTATTATTTGTCTGGTGGTCTATATTCATGTGGTTCTGGCGCTAACGGTTCGTTATGTTTTCTGTTTATCGGGCACGTGCCCTAGCAGATTTATTAATCAACGCTTGAAAGAGGCGATAATTTAATGAATAATATTTATGAAGTGACATAAAGTGAATATTTCAGTATGATGAAATTCATGCTGGGAAAATAAACAAGGTTCAGATTTAATAAAGTAAGAGGGAAACAAATATCCAAATAAAACCATATGAATAGGAGTTATGAATGTTTATTGTCGCAACTTTCACTTCTAAAGGACATGACCGTACCGTTGTAGTAATCCAATTAAATATTGTTAATACTGTCAGATATATATATATATATATATATATATAAATATTATAAATAATATTTTGATGTTTCTTTTAAAATTTAAAACGTTTCCTAACAAATAAATATGAGGGTTATCAGAAATGTAAGGTGCCTCATTCATTCATTGCGGGT
Source organism: Osmoderma eremita (assembly GCA_031763485.1). Classification (NCBI taxonomy): domain Eukaryota; kingdom Metazoa; phylum Arthropoda; class Insecta; order Coleoptera; family Scarabaeidae; genus Osmoderma; species Osmoderma eremita. Next base: position 146,708 of record JARFOC010001158.1, on the reverse strand, counting down.
ATGTCCGTAAAAACATAGGATATCGTAAAACTGTTTACATTTTTACGCAGCTTATAATTACCATACAAACAAAAACAGGTGTTCCGAATTTATCGATCTATTGGGAGATGAGGAGTTATCCGATATATTATGCTGTATATACGAGTATGTATATTTATGACCGCTGCACGTGCGAGTGCTCTCGTTCTTAATATTTAATTTTTCTGTCTATTTGATAATCATCGAATTGTGACTTCTGTTCTAAGGTGTTTTACTAGTGTTTGTTCGAGCTCGAATTATATATCAGAAGTTTTTACTCCGGTAAGCATTTTTCTAAATTTTTCTACCCAGAATTTCCACTCCGTTTTTTTCCTATATGTTTTCTTATATGTTTGTGCTAGTAGTCTACATACATACATACATCTTCGTTAAATATCACAATTTAGTGGATGTACTGGGAACTTTACTTTAGTTATTTATTGAATGGTATATATTTCTATGTATTATTTTGTATTGTGTATGTTATATTCCTGTTTTTTGCTAATCCTCTTCCTAGTCCGCCGTCCTCTTGTTTGCCTGGGTAGTCACTAGTCATCGGCCTGGCTGGTGTGAAGTGTCCCCGTTTTTCTTTTTCCTGAATATCAATACACAAACATTGGTAGCATTTGGTTTCTTCGTTCAGATTGACAAAATGTCTTGTTTTAAATGTACTGAGGTAATTAATGAGAAAACAGATAAGTTGATCATATGTGACTGTTATAGTAGACCTATACACTGCATGCACTTCATCAAGGCGTAATTTAAAGTATATATGTTCTGACTGTGAACCGGGAATGCAACAGTTGCAAAAGAATGTTCATCAAAGGGAGAAATAAATAAATAGAAGCTATATAAGGAGGTACATTAATATTAAATCGCAATGAAAAGTATTCTTATTTGAAAGGTTGAGATATTATTTTTCCTTACGTCCGTTTTTCAGTAGTACTAAAAGACATTAGAAGAAGAAAATTAGGAATTGGCGAGATATCATGCGAAACGGAAATAAATGGAGCTAGGTAACCAGGACGGTCAAAGAACTTATAACTCCATAGCACAGTCAAGAGGAAATGCGGAGTGATTCTCCTCTTGAAATGAATCTTCGGAGAGGAAGCGGCTTTTATCTCGAAAATGAAATGTTGGTCCTATATACATATGTATGTTATGCCGGCCAAGAGTGATGTGGTGAGGTGGCATCTTTTTGAAATTTATTACACTAACCTTGACATTTCAAAATAATGATATTTATGAAATAATTATTTCACAAAACGTTTTTACACATAACGGATACTTAAATCATTCAACATTTAATATTGAGCAAAGTCATGAGAGAATGCATGGAGTGAACAGCGTTTTTGAATGTTCTAGGCTTCGTCAGGTACTCCAAACCCCAAAGCGGTCCTAGAGATGGCGTCGGTAGGTTTCTATAGGTTCCGAAGATATCCGGATTGGCGCCTTTGTATTGGATCTTGGCCGCCATCTTGTATTTTCTTTCGCATAGCTGTTTGATCTTTTGTAATTTCGTAAATAGATTCGGAATACCGTTCTTGTCTGGGCTCGGCCGCTAGGTGCCAAATTAGGGTACAGAAGTGCGCGAAAAGGGGGTGATCCTTGTTGCACCAACGCATCATTATGGTGAAAACGCCGTCCATGTATTGCGGATACCAGCAATTATCGATGGTGGAGGGGTGTTTACAGAAATTTATCAGGATGATGGTTGCGGCCGTGCTTTTCGGGATCTACTCGACGTTGTTATCATTCTGTACAGTTCTTTGGGTAGACATTGACTCAAATATATGCAACTCTTTTCGAAAAGCCGAGTTTCGTAATCTAGAGCTCTCAACGCTGATATGATCTGGTCCAAGGTCGAATCTTTATTCACCATAATCCCTATCGCTTTGTTCTTTTTATACGCCAAAGTTTTTTGGGGTACTACTCTCTCATTGGCCGCCTTAACTCTTTCCCTGATCTTCCCCAAATCCGGTCTCTCTATCGATCTCGTCTTATACCCCCTCCAACAAGCCAAGATTTTCGTAGCAGATCTTCTTTCGATTAATATCGGAAGATAATGCTGACTGAACATTTTTCGCGCCAAAAATCCTCTAGCGAAGCCTGTACGATTATAATATTTGTCTTAGTTTTCCTCGCAGTTCGTTTGGCCCTCAACAATACTTGTATGAAGACGACGGATTTTATCAGAGATAAATACTGTTCTCTCTGCTCCTTAGCCATACTGTTAGCTCTAAATCGTCTTTGAACAAAAATAATTTTCTCTCTCAAAGTTATATATTCCCTTCTGACTTCCCTAGATGCCAAAACGTTTCTAAAATGCTTCTGTACTGTTAATGTTGACCTTTTCATCGTTAGAAACTCCCTATGCTGTTTCAGCAACAATTTCTTCGCTAAATAACGTTGATCGACATTTAAAACGTGCTCTTTTTAAAGCTAAGTATCTCTTCCTTTCGTATTTCATCAACTGCAAAGCCCTTCTTTGTACAATAATAACAGCATTCATTAGCCTCAGGTAGTCGTTGCGACTCTTCTTCATTAATATAGCAGCTCTAAATCTGCGTTGGAAATACAAATTAGCTTTTAAAATAGCTCCAAAACGATCTCTTTCGATTTTCTCTAAGACATTAGCCCTAAATCTATTTTGCACAACGACTGTTTGTTTTAGTAGCTCCAAGTATGGATTGCGTGCTATTTTCGTCGATTTAGTAGCTCTAAAACGTATCTGGATAGTTATTGTAGCTCTCCTTAATTCCAAAAATGTTTCTGTGCGTTTTCATCAAGTAAGAGGCCCTAAATTTCCGTTGAACAAATATAGTCGATTCCCTCAATGAATTGTACACCGGCTAATAATTTAGTTTTAAATCTATCTTCTATTGTTCTAACCGCTTTCTCCAACTTCATTTGTTCATTTCTCTCCTCTCTCGCAAGTTTTATTAATCTGAATCGCCTTTGTATCACAATTGCTGCGTTCCTCAATCTAAGATAATCCTGCCTTTGTTCCACAGCCATTTCGTTAGGTCTAAATCTTCTTTGTACCAAAGTTGCTGCATCCCTAAGACGTAGATATGAATCTCTCTGGATTTTCATAGCATGCACTCTTGGAACATTTGTTATATCGGCCAAGACTGATCTTGTCGCAATTGGTTTTGGTGATTTTTGTTTAGGCGAGAACCATTTTTTAGGTGATTTTACTTTGGTGCTAACACATTTTTTAGGTTTCACCTTAGTCTTCTTTGGTTTAACGCTTTTGAAAACAACAGATACACCCTCCTTGATTCGAGCGCCGTTTTTGATGTTTGCGTGTTAATCAAGACGTTGTCGAAGCAGGTATCGCGGTGAATGGAGCCAACGAAAGAATTGGTATTTCTTCGGGCTCATCCTTTTCTACTGGTTTGGCCTTATGCGCGGGCGATATATTTACTTGGAAGTACATCAAATTTTTCGGGTGAGAACAAAATCACCTTAAAAACACGGATGCACGTCCATTTATAACTATTTTACACTAAAAATTATAGTTAATATACAATTAGAAACACATATTTATTGTTAATAAACGTTAAAATAACCGTTGGACATTAAAACTTGACATATTTCGATAGCCCTCTTTAAATGCCATATGACGATGTATACAACAATTTTCTTGCAAGTGATACAAATTTATTAACGAAAAACACTAATTTTCACCCTAAAACAGATTGATGGTTCTTTTATATACCTCCAGTAGATTTGCAAACCTGCAAAGTTTCATTCAATTCTGAGATTCAGCGTTGGGAATTTTTCCTTGTTAGAATCATGCTTTTACTGCTATGAAGCACTTATTGAAAGATGAAACTTATGTATGTATATAGGTTTTTTATATGAAATCCATAAAATACGCTTGCAGTAAACGACACAATATATCTTCTTTTAGGTATTAAGTTTATACATTATTGCTTTTATACTAGAGAAAATATTATTTTACTTGATTTTAAAATAAGAATCTAAAATAAATACAATTTGCCAACATTAAGCATTATTGTACGACATCAAATAATAAAAAGTAATTTGCTGAAAACTTTTGTTGTATTGCACGATTTACTGTGTATCACCAGAAGTTGTGTGCGCCATTTCTCTGCATTACAGAGTGAAACATCTACATTGGGTCTATGACACAAAATAAACTAAGGAGAAAGAAGATGAGCTAAGTACTATGTGGTTCATGAAATAGGTCAAAATGGATATCTTGTTGAGGTAAATATTACTGGATATTTCCTGCGTTGAAAACGCTTTCTACGCCACATAACGGACCGTTATAAATTCAGTTTAAGATCTCTGAAAAAGAAATTTTAAACTCACTACTGGAGACCTATTGTAATCTCTCCATGAAGTGTAAGACGTTTCCACCGAATTGATTTTCAATTTTATTGCAGCCTTTAAATTTTCTATCACTAAAATATGTATAGAATAGTTAATAACTTGGTCTGTAATTATAGGAACACAATAAGAGAAATCCAGATTAACTGTCAATCTAGAGCCTTAAATTTGCGGTAAATTATGAAGGCAATTTCAAAATTTTTGATTTGGAATCAATTACTAAATAAATTCAATTAATAAATTACTAAATCAGGTAAACCGTGTTTGTAAGTGTAATTTATAAATAAATTTATAAATAAATGCATCATAAAGTAATGAACGTTCGTTTAACTATATTTATGGGTTCCAAAGAATAATTTACTACAGAATAACAACTACCAACAAAAGTCATGTAAGATATTGATTTTTTTGAATCTCTGAAAGAAAATAATGTTAGACGCAGAGTACTCTGCGAGATATGTAGGTACCATATAGAACACCACTTCTATAACACTTCTTATTGCATCGAACGATTACAATAACGTATCTTTGTAGTGTTCTATAATCAGCGCCTATAATCCTAAGGCTATTTTTGGTCATCCAACTGTTTTTCTTCCTTAATCTAATTATTTCGGTTACTCGTAAGGAACGTAGATTAAATGTAAATTAAGAAAGATTCAATAGTGAAATATACAAATCAACCAAAGATCATGGCAATACATTGATAAATATTTCATTTTGTCGTTGCTTGTGTTCTAAGGGTCACTCATCAGTTACCTGTTTGTCGAGGATAATTCTCGGTTTTTGTAAAAAAAAGCGCGACCATTCAACGAAAATAGCACACAAGAAAGATTGTATTCGTACAGCTGGGATGGTTTATACATTTTTATCGACTTTTTATTAAACTGTTAGGATAAACACAAAATTCTGTAAACATAAATTGCTTAAAATGTTTTACTCCCACTCTAGATAAATAATCTACTGTGTACATCCTAAATTGAAAATTTAAATTTACTCTTGAATTCCAGGATGCATCAATCATTCAATTCGTCCAAAGTAGGAATTCAATTTGCGCCATTCACTGTCACTCTTGATATTCACTCTGGATTAAATGCATATGAGAACACAATTTACACTTTTCACCACAAATAAATGGTATATCCTGAATGACAAGTGTAAACTATGTTTAAACTCACCTTAAATTAAGCAAGCATAAGTGAAGAGTGAAGATGCTAACATATTTGAGAATTTCTCTTTTTCCTCGTTCACTCTTGTAGTCGTTCCCGTTTATAAACTGTTACAGCGTTGTCAAAAGTTTCCTTTCACTTTTCATTCTCACTGAGGATGGATCATCCTTAGTGTACACTGAAGATGTAAAATGTAAACGTGCCTTTCCCCTGCAGTCGAATTCGAGGACACCATAGCGATAAAACGGTGATCCGTGTGAGTTGTATCACGCCTTTGCACTCTATTTGCATTGTATTTCATAACCGTCAACAGACTACCGTTTTGTCTCCGTGATTTCGTCGTGCATTTGACTGAATTTGACTGCAGCGTGACCATCGTTTTGTCGCTATAATGTCGTCGTAAACGGTGCACCTGAACTCCGCTACGGGTAGGTTGGTACCTGTATTAAAAGACGGAACTCCGCTACCATTTCCGGAAAGTAACTGAGCACTCACTAATCTGCTCCTGAATTCTCTCATGACTTATCACACCGGGTTCCCAATAGAATAGTATTTCTTTAAAATATAAAATTATATAATTAAAATTTATTTAATAAGCGTTATTGATTATTAAGGATTCCTTGAACTTCTTTTACTGAATGTGGCAATTTAGGAACTTGTTGCAGTTTCGTATAAGATATATTGTTGGCAAAATACTTTACATCTTTTGATGTTAACCCTGGAAGGTTACTCTTCATTTTAGTACATTAAGGTTACTCTTGGTCGAATGGACGAACTATTAAAAAGAATTCTGGCAGAACGATCTTTAAAGTAAAAAATAAACAAAAATGTTTTTTAGTTCAGCGTTTTATTAAAAAATAAAGAAAAAATAAAATATAAAAATAAATTAATTTTCTCTCATAAAATTCGGTACGAATTTGTACTCTTTTTTTGGTTTTTTTAAACCAACAAAAACTTAAAAGATAAAAATGACTTATTTCATACACAGCATTTAAAGATAATCAGTCAACTAATACAAAAGAAAAAATATTTTTAGTTATTAGCCTTTTTTTATGCACGAGACACAGATGCTTTTCTTGCATATATTACATGTAGTTTTCGTCATTCTGCGTTTGCTATACGGACAGAGGTGGCAAATT
>JARFOC010001158.1:127283-139923 GCA_031763485.1 Osmoderma eremita | reverse complement strand
GCGTAATTTGAACACACATAAAAGAGTAATGTGATAAAGAGTAAATGAGCTTCGTCGATTCGACGAACAGTAACCATTCAGGGTCGTCGCAATAATATCCTCTTGTTCCTTATGGATTAATTTCCTGGGTCTGGTACAGATATCTGCATCTGCCTTTCTCTTAACATTATTGCTAACCTCCTGTCTGTTTGAAACACGCTCATAATTTTCATGGTTGTGGTTGCCAGAAAATTTTGAAAAAACTTCGTTGAAGAGAAACAGTCTTGCATAACAGTCTGCAACACCTCCAACACATTTCCCCTGTTGATTTTACTTCACTTTCACAAAACTTTAATTTTCTCTCATCAACAACCTATTCCGCCGTTACTTAACATTTCGGTAAACTCCATATTCGCAAGGTAACTATTTACCATGCACGCCTACAACTTAATGTATTCAATTTAGAGCTGAAGAACATTCTTTCCAATCCAATATTTATAGGATACTGATTTACAAACTAACCCTCTAAGAGCACCCTCACCAGCAGCTGGTGAGCAGTTAATAAGTAATTAGCAGGTGTGGGGTGTAATTACATAGATAAACATCCTTTAATCCGAACGAGCACGTTTGTAGCTGAATTCAGGATGGGATTAAGGGATCTTTTTTACCTATCATATTTTAACATCTGACCGTAGCGGAATTCTTGTGCGTGTTTGTCAGTTACTGATCTTTTTTTGCAACTATATATAATATCAAAAGTACTTTTTTCTTTCAACTCAACATAAGATGTAGCATATAGGTATATAGATTATTATCTCCTAAGTAGGTAGTTTTTTGAATGCAGTACATATTTTGTATAAATCCATTTGTATACAAAACAACTATTGTGAGACTACTTCTACGTCTCCTTGTTGTCTTGTAGTATTGCTAAAATTTATAACAAGGCTGACTTCTACGTTAGCTTTGTTATAATTTTTTTGCAAAACTACGAAATAACAAGATGGCGTAGCTATAGCGTCACAATAATTGTTTACTATTTCTTCTTTTCAGGTAAATATGAATGTCCAAATTGTCACAAGATCTATAAGCACCCCCAAAATAGATATACTCATATGAAGTTTGAATGTGGTCAAGAGCCGAGGTTTACATGTCCCGTCCATCACTGTTTATATAGGGGCAAAAGGAAAGCGCATCTTAAATCTCATATCAACAACATGCATAAAAATCTATTATAATACATATATTATTTGAAATACAACTGTGTTTTCATAACCCGCCAGACCGTGAGTCGGAATTGTTTGAAATAATATTAAAGATTACCTACTTTACTAATTCAACTATTTTATTCTGTCCAAATAATGTAGTAATTTCTTTCAGATAATTTCCGATATTACTGCAACAACTGTCCTAGAAGTTATAAAAATAAGTATATCCTGCAGAGACATATTAAAATTGAATGCGGGAAACAACCACAGCATCCATGCGAAATTTGTGGCAAGAGATTCTTTTACTTGTGTAGTTTGAAGAAACATATAAATTCCATTCATAAAAATAAGGAACCCTTTTAATTATTAGGTTGACATAAGTTGTGTAAGATTTGCAAATAAACAAAAGAAATGTAATACTATGTGTTTGTCTGAAGTTCTAATTATAACTTATAATACTATAGATCGTCTCAACCTCCGTATGCAGTATAGGATATAATAACAACTTTTATCTCTTAGTATCCTTAGTTGCTGTCATTAGCGCTATCGTCACTTCCGATTGCTATGTTGCAACTTATTTACATATGTCGGCGTCGGCAAAGTACCCATCTATCTCGCTATTAGCGTCAACTGCCGTCAATCGCTATCGTCGTAGTTTTACAATATTTTTAGTTACATTCCACGTTAATTTGTTTATATATAATTGTACAAATCGTTCTTTTCAGAATGCTTCCATCTTTTTCGAGCTTGCGCAGGTTAATATGGATATTTTTCTTGATTTTTAGAAATTTTATAACCTATACATTTAATTACAGTATTCACTGCATTAATGAAGTCTGTGGGGAGAAAACGGCATAAGGGTGAAAAATTTAGCCTGAAAGAAAAGTGTATGATAGCAAATGTTTTAAATTATTTTAATAAAACTATGAATGTGAGTGCTGCCGTTCAAGAAGCAAGTAAAGCTTTGGGTTGCTCAGAGCGTGCAATATATAATATAAAACAGGAGCAACAAACTGGTTCATTATCAAGTCCAAAACACCCCAAGAAAAGGAAAGGCATAGAACTAAATGATCGATTACAAACTTGATGAGAACTCGCATGCACCTATTCGATGTAAAGTGTATAGTTTTTTATACAGAATATGCCACCTACATTAAATGCAATTCTTGCTGCTATCAATGCTGATGATGATCTCCCTCACTTTACATAGATTGTTACACGATATGGGTTTCGAAATTAAAAAAAGTAGGACGTAAAAGTATACTTATTGAACGAGACGACATTACTCGGTGGAGGCACAAATACTTAAGAGAGATCAAGAAATTTAGAAAAGAAGGTACAACTTAGTTCTTGCTATTTGACATTTCTGTAACTTTAATTATTTCAGGTCGAACTATAATATATACTGATGAATCATGGGTGAATACAGAGCATGCAGTAAATAAAACTTGGACAGACACTACAATTCAAAATAGTCGACAAGTTTTTATCCAAGGATTAAGTACTGGTTTTAAATCCGCAACCGGACTTGGACCTTGTTTTGCATTAGTTCATGCTGGTGATGATAACGGATTTGTACCTGGTGCTGAATATACAGTTTAATCATGGGATGGATTCAGACACATACGAGGATTGGTTTATTAAGAAATTGCTTCCAAATATACCGCAGAACTCAGTGATTGTTCTTGATAATACTTCCTATCACTGCGAAAAATGAGAAAAAAACCAACGGCAGCATGGAGAAAAAACAATATCATTGTTTGAATACCAACCACTGACGAGATGCTAAAAAGAGACTTGCTGTTTTGCGTGTCACAAATTAAACCACAGTATAATAAAAGCAGGATTGACGAACTTGCAAAACAAAAAGGTCATGAAGTTCTTCGATTACCACCTTAACACTGCGAGTTAAACCCTATTGAAATGGTGTCGGTACAAGTTAAAAACCATACAAGAATGAATAATACCACATTTAAAGTAAACGATATGAAGAAGAGCATATAACACTATAACAGTTGATAATTGACAAAATTACATCAAACATACAAAATATAGTGAAAAGAAAATATGGATAGTGGATAATTTGCAAGATGACATCGAAGAATTTATTATTCATGTAACAGATTCGTCATCATCTGAGCATCAAACTGGTTCATCGACTGGTTAAGAATTGAAACAAGACATATGTGTGCGTAATTGCTATTCATTTCTTAAATATTATTGTATTATATGGGGATTTGTATGATTCCAGCTATTTTTGTTACAGTATAATTCCAGTTTTTTTTTTTCGAAATGTAAATTACGTTAATGTTGAGTAATAATAAATAAAATTATGGGCTTTTTCACTGATTCTTAGTTTTTAAATAAAACTGTTTTCCTCAAAATATTCATGTTAACTGTCAGAAACCCAAATAATGGAACCGAAAGTAATAATGTACAGCTGATTCGACGATTTGGCAACCGTGTATCGAATTCTCATAAGCTCTGTACTGCATTCGGAGATTGAGACGATCTATACAGTAATATTTATTTTACTAACCAGGCTATTCTGAAGTCTTTCAATAGAAGGTTGAGTAAAATATATTGCTGGTTTTGAAGATATTTGTTTTTTAAAACTAGATGGGACAAAAATAAAAATAAAAAATACCCTTACCAACTTGATGAGTAAAGAAATCTGAATACATATTTCGGCAACTGGGTTGCTATCCTCAGCAGAAAACTACAGAGGAAAATAATGTATAGATAGATATAGCACCCTGGGAGATATGCTACTAGTCCCTTATGCTATATATATCTTTGAAACTCTTTGGAATTTCTTAAGTCTTTAAAAGCTTTCTATTTGCCTGGAAAATGAAACCTTTTTCCCATTTAAGCAATTATGTATCTCTTATATTCGTCAGGAGATAGAAATACAATCTCTATTAAAAGTAACCAGCTTGTGCATCATACTTGATTGTTGTATCTCATTCCTAATTCTATTTACCGATAGTTTTTTAACATAAGAGATCATCTGTAAAGCGCTTTTTTGTATGTATGTCCGTAGGAAGGAACATCTAATACCGATAAAAACTTGATTTGTGTACTATATGAATTATAAATAGTTTGTTACTTTGTATTCGTACCAATAATATTTACTTATTAATTATATCATTACAACACAGCTTTTTTTAGGACTTTACACTTGTTTTAAGTGTAAGAAACAATATCGCCATTATCAGACCCGATATACCCACATGAAATACGAATGCGGTAAAGCTCCTACATTCATTTGTCCAGTGCACGAATGCAGTTATAGAGGGAAGAGGAAGTCACATCTGAAAAGTCACCTACATAACGTTCATAAACACCTGAATATTTATATTTGACATTTTTATCAATAAACATTCTAACTAATATGATATTTCAATCTAAACGAGCTACTCAGTACCATCCAGGTAGCAAACCAATGCCATCATTTAGCACCCTGCATTTCATAAAAAAAAATACATTGTCGCAACAAATACGGTGAGTTGAAATTTTTAATTAGTTTGTTTAGGTGAGGTAACATTCAGAAATGTTTAATGGTTATCACAAACAAACCCCATTTATCTAATATTTTGGAAACACTGATTGTAAAACTGATCTAAAATTAATATTGCACAAAACATTCTGAGCAAAATTGAAAATAAGGAATGTTAAATATTAATGATATACCATTTCTAGACTTTTTTAATAGAGAAATAATATTTTTCATAATACCACAATTAATAATAAACCTGTTAAGAAGTACTTATAATTAACATTTACATTTTTGAGAGGTAATGCATTTCAAACAAAATAAACCATTTCAAGTAAATATTAAACTGCGAAATGTCTCGTTACTAATCTGCAAAAAGAGATCGACACTAGCGATTCAAAGAGCATATCTAGGTCTTGAAGAAGATACGTTCGTAAGTAAGAAAAGGGAACACTAATATGCTTTGTTTTATGGTTTTCTCAAAATGTCTCATCCATTATTAGTGTTAGGTTAGATGAGTCTTCATATTTTCTTGTTCAAAAAAGCTTTTCCAGAATTTATTGAAGAAATATAGTGTTCTATTTAGACAACCAACTTTACCTTATTCTGACCTTGACACCGATTATTACATTATATCGCTCATAATAGAACCATCTTATGTTAAAGCATAATATGCAATTTTTTTCAATACGTTTATTGTGACTACACAGTACATTACCAATTGACCACCATTGATCACGCAGTATATATTACTACGAAAATACATTAGGAGCGACTACAGTGTTTACAAGGCTTTTGCTTATTAACTTTCGTTCTTACACATATTTGTCTCAGACAGTAAAAGTTTCAAATGTATCACTTTCTAAAAATAGTAGGCAAAAAGAGATGTAACACTATGTACATGATAATGCAACAGAAGAACACAATTTAAGCAAATATCAAATACTGTCCGTGCTATTTAAGCCTGCTAAGGAATAATTGTTCAAGATTAAAGATTGTAATGTATATAACTTGATTTGATATTTAATGTCCATAGATATAAGTTACTCTTCATCAGGTTTCAGAATCCAACTATTGTCGATACAAAACAGGAAATTTGGGATTATTGGGTAGACATTCAGGTATTGGTATTTGTTTTTAATCTTGAATGATTTATACTTTTCTATTAGAAAATTCCAATAGTTATAAACAATAATTGTGGTAATTCCCAAAGTAAGAGTTAGTTCAAGGAATCTGCATCTATAACCGTATTGTTAAACAGGAAATATTACCCTAATTACCTAGTCGATTACCTGGCAAAGATATAAATTGTACCATTATACAAAATATTGCTAGTTCCGTATCTTATGTTCTGCAGTCTGCAATTCAATAGCTAGTAAGAGCGATTTTCATTATTAGTTAGTATATTCGTTAATATAATAAAGCAAAACCAAGCAAGTGTTCCTTATTGTGTCCACCTACGTCGCAAGGGACGGTACGATCCACAGCCAAGTACTTGTATTACAGTCAACAACTGTACACAAAAGAAGTGTAAAACCTCAGCCAAAAAATCCCACAAATACTAATTATTAAAATTTAATTGAAATTTGATTATTAAAGCAATGAGATAGAACGAAAACCTAGAATTGCTTCTGTTAAACTAAAAGAATTACTAATTTAAATACAACTTTGCAAAAGTAACCTGTGTATTTGCCCATATGTCAACAAAGGCAAACCTGAACAAATGTTAGTATTACAGTTGTAACTATGAGTGACTATGTATGACGTACCACCTAACAAACTAACTAATAAATTTGTAGCTGCAGTAGTTAGCGGTTCTTATGTACTTTAGGTGAGTGTATCTCAAAAATTTTCTTCTCCACTTTAACATGTTTAACATTTTTCTTGTTTTTTTTTGTAGGTAAAACAGGCACATTTCCCTGTCCCACGTGTCCTAGAGTATACAAATATAAATACCATTTGAACAGTCACGTCATGTATGAGTGCGGAAAGAAGCCTCAATTTGAGTGTCCCGTTTGTCATAGATTGTATCATCAGAGATTCATGTTAAACGCACATCTGAAGCGTGTGCATTTCCAAGACGTCTCTCAGGTACCAACATAATATAATGAAACTGAAATATACGAAATTCATCTACGAAAAAAGTGAACGTTTAGTTAGAAGTATTTTAAGTAGTTTGTAACCACTAGTAGTAGAGCATATGAAATAAAAAATGAGCATTTTACAACTGTACTTTAGAACATATGGAGTACAGTTAGTAACGAATACTGAATGTAACATTTCCGTGATAAAATAAACGTTTTTGTTATTGAAGTAATTGCGACTTACTCTTACTTTCTTTATACTCTCGGCACCATTTGAGAGACTGGGTATAGTGGCCTAATATGTTTGCGCAGTAGTATCTGAGAACGAGAAGACTATATCGTCGAAAGTAAACCGATATTTCTATTACCTACTTTCAGTTTTTTCTTTTTACTTGCTTTTTGGGAGGGCGACTATAATATGTAAATGCAGAGTTGAACCTCCAAATATTAATCCAAAATAACACCGCCGTAGGATATACAGTATGACGCATTAGTGTGGCAAAGCTCGATATATCCCTTAACATATAAGATACACAGAAAAAGTTATTTACGAAAATTGTAGACAATCTTAGACTTCACATTTTAAAATTATTTTAATATATACAAGGTGTTTCATATCACCAGGATGAACACAACCTACATTTTCTTAAATGGAACATCATGTATATTATTCCAGATTTAGGTTAAGCTCATGCTTCACACTCCCAATATACAATTTTATTGAATTATACAGCGTGTTTCAGAAGTTCTGGTCAATTTTGTATTATGCAAATCACTGTAGGTTAAAGGTCTTGTATACTGCAAACAACACAGTCTGAAATTTTTCTTTTATAAACCTAGATTCTTGATATTGGTCCACTTTTATAGCAGAGTGACATTTTTTCAAAATTGTCAAAACTGAATACAGGGCGAGTCAAAACTTAAATACATTTATTTCTCAATTATTTTAAATGGATCACCCTGTATTTTATATCATAAAAAGAAAGAATAGTTTAGTTATTTTCATTTTTATTAATCTCTTTCTATATATAAGGTCATTAATTTCTAAGATATTTTAAGGTCTTTTTATAAAAGTGAGATTTTTTGAAATTATTTTAATATAACGAGTTAATCATGGAAAAATGACAGTAGACCGTCTTAAGTCTTTATTATTAGCTGGGAGATTATGTAATTGGACAACATTTTTTGGAAGGACGAGTGAATGGTCAAGTTTATTTAGACTTTTTAGAAAATCATTTCCCGTCGGTATCCTAAACGTTCATCAAAGGATGTGGTGTCTGCATGATGGAGGTTCGTTACTTCACACTAGGTTAATACACGACCATTTCCTTGAAAGATGGACAAGGAGAGAGGAACCAATTGAGTGACAAACCCGATCACCGGAGTTCACTAAAATTGACTTCTGCGTGTGATCATATTTAAGAAAAAACTTTGTATAGCAAACATCGCCAACTACACGAGGTGATATAAAAAACAGAATAAGAAGAAGCATTCTCGAGTATTAATTAAGAAATGTAAGTCAATCGCTTGAAGAGCGGCTGCAATGTTGTATTGGTGGATATTTTGAATATTTAATATAGAACTACATTGTAAACAGTTGGGTTAATTAATTAAATGTTAATCATTAGTGTAAGTTATAAATGTTTGTATTTTGTAGTTGTGTTCAACATTAACTGTCATTTTTCCATGACTAACTTATATTCAAATAATTTCAAAAAATCTCACTTATTAAAAATACTTTAAAATATCTTAGAAATTAATGACCTTAGGTACAGAGAGTGCTTAATAAAAATGAAAATAACTAAACTATTCTTTCTTTTTACGATATAAAATACTGGGTGATCCATTTAAAATAATTGAGAAATATATTTGAGTTTTGAATCTGTATCCAGTTTTGACAATTTTGAGCTTAACCTAAATCTGAAAGAATATATACTGTGTTCCATTTAAGAATACGTATGTTTGGTTCACCCTGATGATATGCAACAGCTTGCATATATGAAAATAATTTAAAAATGTTAAATTTAGGACTGTCTGCAATTTTCATAAATAACTTTTTCTAATATCTTGTATGATAATGGATATATCGAGCTTTGCCACACTAGTGCGTCACCCCGTATGAAAATAATTTTAAAATATTAAGTTTAAAGCATTAAATCTTTACGTATGCTTTACAGAGACGTTTTAGGTAGACTGCCTGGTAAGCTATAAATGTGGAATACTTTTGAATATACAGGAAAATTCGTTTTTAAATAGCACATATTGTCTTTATTCCAATAATTATTTATGTCTTCAAAGGTTTTATTCGCAAGTATTCATCATTCTAACAATAAATGATTTACGAATATCTTTTGTTTTAAATAATGCATACTCAAAATGTGTTTGATTTTTTTTGTTCACGTGCAGTGTGTGTTTCAGTGGGGTGACATGCTACTAAATCGACGTAGTTTTTCAACCCCGTCAATCGTAGATTTTTGTCACTGTATATTTAAAATAGTAATATTCAGAAAAATGCTATCAATATGTAATTAGTATAAGTATGCTTATTTATAAATCCCTTAATTATTACATCGCGTCTTTGGCATATCAAACCCTATGTTAAATTTTACTTCGATACTACCACGTAATTTCGCACGGGGGAAATACACATATTCTGTCATATACGGATTGGGGGTATAGACACTGCACAAAAATATAGAAGCGGTCATTTAAAAAGTTAATGGTTCAGTATTAACATAATATAATTTATTTTGTTTCTAGATGTATGCAATGTACCGAATGTACATTTCTTTTGTGTTTGTAACTAATAAACCAGTACATTACAATAAACCTGAAATGTTCTTGTAAAAGACTCATTGATAGAATTAAATAAGTTTATGATCACTATATTTTGTTTTGTTGTGATGAAAAATTGTTCTATGAATGAATGAAGTGTTTCTGTGATAATTTAAAGTTTAGTGTTTTTTTTAAATTGAACACCCTGTATATTCTTCAATATTTCGAAAGACAATATAGTATGTGATTTGGAAGCCCTAACACTATTTCCCAAAAAGTGAATAACAAACAAGTTACAAGGAATTTTAATTCAATACACGGAAAATCGTTAGGTACACTGAGAGAAAAATGTAGGAAATTTTACTACAATTGTCAGTATTTATACTACAGTAGTACATATAGGAACAAGTACAATTTGTAGCAATATTTACAATCAAATTGCAGCACTAATTTTGTAGTAATAATTCTTACAATCTGTATGAAACAAATGAATGGACAGTTAGCTTTTTTGTACAACGGTGTGAGAAAAACTGTAGTAAAATTTTCACAATTTTATTTGACTTTTCTATATCTTCGTGAGCAGAAATAAACAGGTATTGTAGTAATATTTATTCTACTTATCACGTTAAACTATTATAATTTTTTAATACTTACTTTTATTCTAACATCTATAAAACAATATATGACTTAATGCTACATTGTTGTATTGTGTAAAATCAAAAATAAAATCAAACACGTCTTTTCTCCGATAAATTCTATATTCAATTATATTCCTTACAATTAACCAATTGTGTATATGATTGGCATCAATGTTATTAGTGGCAGTTCGAAGAGCTGTATTGCTCTCGGAGTGCTACGTCTGACATTATGGTCCTTTTTGGTTTTCTGCTGAGAATGGCAACTTAGTTGCCGAAATACGTACACAGAATTCTTTACTCAACAAGGTGGTAAGGGGTATTTTTAACTTAAATTTATTTTAAGCCGCCGTAACCTATACCTACATAAACACTCAACCTTTGGTAATTTAACGGAATTTGTATCGTTAATCACAAAGTTAGGAATAGTGCCCCGATATTTTTTGAACTTCTGTGAATATGTAATTGCAGTAGATACATACAAGTTCAATAAATTATGTTTGCGTTAGTGGAATCAGCTTAAGTTTGAAAATATATCATTCAAACTTGTGTAGTTTTGCACGTACATATGTATTAATGTTTAATTAATAATTACAACTCTGTATCTCTTTCAGGTGCTACACACAGGTGCAGTAAGTGCTTTCGCATCTACAGGCACTATCAGTCACTGTCTAGACATAAGAAATACGAATGTGGAAAGGAGCCTAAATTTATTTGTAAAGTAGCTAATTGCAGTTTTAAATCCAAAACCAAGCCAAATTTAAAGACCCATTTAATATTCAGTCATAATATCCATAATGAAGATCTAAGGGATTATATGTAGATTTTATAATTACCATTTTGTAATGTCTAATTTAGTCATAATATATTTTGTTGACGTTTCAGTATACAAAACTGAAAAAATTAAGGAATTAAGGAATGGATGTTGTAAAATATATAATACCCTATTACATTCTTCTTCGCAACAGAAATTAAAGTATACATACGTATTTTTTTACTTTTCCATTTATTAAATTTCAGGTGATCGAATAATTATTTGACGGAATGTTAAGGCCATGGTATGTATGTACGTTTTGTGTATGTAAATAGTGAATAATAACTGCTTTTCAGTTTGTGATTTTAGTCTATATGTTATTATGGTCATATTTACACTTCTTTTCTTTTAGGATCAAAAAAATACGTATGCCTCTGTGGAAAATCCTATAGGCATCAACCCAGCCTTTCTAGACATAGGAATTACGAATGCGGTCAACGGAAACGCTTTCATTGCACCATTTGCGATTATTCCTGTTGCCATAAAATCCAACTCGTGCGGCATATGAAAATAAGACACCTCAATTAATGTACGAATTAATTGGAGCAGTTAAAAATAATAATAACAGGGAATCTTATTCATGTCTATTTTTTTTTAATCATTTGTTTACTAACAATTAACCCTACTGCATTTTACTTAACAGGTAATCCACAATGTATTTATTATAATTACCTTCTTTCAATTTTAGGTTTTAACCTTACCTTAAGACAAAAATTTGTTTGCAATGATTGCGGAAGGGCGTATAATCACCGGCCGAGTTTGTCCAGGCATCTTAAATACGAATGCAAGAAAGAGCGAAAATTTTATTGCACGTTCTGTAAATACACCGCATACCAGAAAACTCATTTGAGAACGCACCTCTCCAGAAAGCATTTATTTGAAACCAACTAAATTGTTGTTTGTTATATTTTATTAATGATTTTGTTATAAAAGTTTAAGCTTAGTTTTAGGACTGTTTTTGTTTTTCTTTTCTGTTTTCAAAAGCAAGATATTGGTGTTAATTCAGTATGTAACAAGTCATTCTTCTAATTTACTTCCGTATGTATATAGCAGGAACTTTTAACAAAAACATTCCTCCGCCAAGACAAAGTGTCCAGCATTTTATGCCGATAAGATGACGAGAAGCTAAATGGTGCGCAAAAATGCTATAAGGGTGCTGAAAACTTTCTCCATCATGTATCACGTTCACTTTAAAAATATTGATTTTTAGCATATACCTATAACGTGTATGTATTTTTTTAAGTAATCGATTTTGAATATTACATACAACTGTATTCGCAATAAAGTGATTATTCAAAAAATTTATATGACATTGTTTATGTCATATAAATGTTTAGCAATAAGAGCCGAGGCATGCCTTTAAATATTTAATTAAAGTGGTCTTCCATTTGCTGGTCTTAGTGTTTAATATTGAAGTTGAGCAATGACCTTAAGACTTTATTGAAATATTGGGGATGAATAAAGTGGACATGGTATGATCATTATAAACACATAATGATCACAACAGTAAGAGACGGTTTTATTCAAGAACTTGAAGAATTACACTGGTCAACAAAATTTCAGATTTATTATGTTCCACGAGGTAAAGTGGGTGAACTTGGTAGTACTTTTTGCACTTATTTCATATCTGTTTTCAGAATTTTTCTATCAGG
>JARFOC010001158.1:75002-119972 GCA_031763485.1 Osmoderma eremita | reverse complement strand
TTGGACAGACAAGAAGAGCTATAGAAACGCGGTTTAAAGAACATATCGCCCATTACCGTTATAATAGATCAGAAGAACCGAGCTTAGCGCAACACATGATTGAAACGAATCATTGAATTACTCCCGATAATTTGAAATTATTAAGTAACGTAAACTCGCCACGAGAACTAGACGGGTATGAAACGATATATATTAAAAAGGGAGCGAACTTCCTAAATTGCGTAAAAGGAATTTTTGAACATTCCAGCTTAATGAATATTTTTACCGAGAAGGAAAGGGGACATCCCGTATATTTTTCTTAAACGCACAGAAAGAGATGTTGCACCCCCTACGCTCATAAATACTACCTGCTATTCGGGTTAGGCAGATTTTTCGGATATATTACTATAAGTGTCCTCATAAAAATAGAGATAGATGTACATATTTTCTCTTTTAAACGTGCATGTTAGACATAACTTTCGTTATTCGGGAATTGGTTGAAAATGAGAGCCGACGTGCTCTTGAAATATATGTCCCGAATTTTATTAAATCAATTTGTTATGTGTGGATTTCCCGATACTGCGTATTAGTGATACCAGCCCACAGTGCTTGCAATTCTTTTACGTATACAAGCAAAAGAAATGGTTGCAGCGTTAATAACTTTCTTTGATCAAGAACCGTGATAATATTCGCATTCACTGGCTTCATTATGTTTATAGTTGTTGTAATGTTTATAGTGGCGTTCTAACAGCAGGATTGTTCTCGGAGTGCTACGCTTGACATTATATTTTTTCCTTTGTGGGTTTCTGCTGAGGATGGCAACTTAGTTGCCGAAATGCTTATTCGGAGTTCTTTACTCAACAAGGTGGTAAGGGGTATTTTTTACTTAAATTTATTTTAGGCCACCGTATCCTATACCTAACCTAAATCAAGATATTATTCATTGGTTTGAGTACTGGCTCTTAGAGCGTCTCGAAAAACCATCTATGATCGTTATGGATAACGCAAGTCATCGTAGTAAATTGCAAGTTCAATGTTTTACCGCAAGTTGCGAAAAGGAGAAGATTCAGAAGTGGCTGAGAAATAATAGCATTTCCTGGCTGATGTGTTAAAGACGCAACTGCTTTAGTTTTACTGAAAGTATGTTTTCTGTATTTTACTTATATAAATTAATATATTACATTATAGGAACAGGCCTCAAAAATCATATGTTGTGGATAACCGTGCAAATACTATGCCCATAAAGTTCTGCGCCCCCTCCCCCCCTCCCCTATCACTGCATATTTAAGCCAATTGAAAATATTTGGGGAATCACCAAAATGTTTTATAACGGACACATTGGTCGCGATGGGCATGATGCTGACAAATGTCTTCAAATGTAAGAAGCACCATCACAAAGACAACATGAGAAATACAATTCGACATACTGATAAAGAAAGTTTGAAGTGGTGGAAGTAGGATTCGATAAAGAAGATGTAAGTCCATTAATTATACGCCTCGGAGAAAGTAACTCAACTGACTGTGATAACAGTGAATAAAATGTGATAAATAACCGATATAATGCCACTATGGCCCCATGGTTTTATTGCTGGAATCACCATACTAGCAAAAGCATTGAAAGGGATGCAAGCATTAGACACTGACTGGTCTTGCTGGCACGTATCTTGTGTTCTTCCATGTTATAATTAAAAACCATAGGCCCGTAATGGCATTTTATCGCTTAATTGTTTTGGCAATTTTCATGTTTCTTATGTTATGATTAAAAGTCAAAAATTTTGACATATTTATCAAAACACTAACAATTAGTTTTCTTAATGTGATATGTAAAAGCAAATAAATTTTACCTTATACTATGTTGAATATAACTTTCTCGTTTGATGTCTTTATTTTATTCTTTTCTATAATATCAAAGCATTTGTAAGGCGTAATTGTGTAATTTGCTATGCCTCCCATTATTTTAACTTGACATCTGTATGATTCCAGGAACTATAGAATCCCGCCTACAATGTAACGATTGTAAGAAATATTACAAAACGAAAGGCGTTTTAAGACAACACATACGATTTGACTGTGGAAAGGTACCTAGTTTTAAATGTCCCCTCTGTAAACACTGTACGAAGCGAAAGTACGATATACGTAAACATATGAGAGTAGTGCATCCAAGTGAGGTAAAGTTCTTTGAAAGAATGGGAATTAAACATTTTGCACTTAACAAGTAATTTTTTGTTTAAATTACCTTCCTCTAACTGTAGTTATTTTATGTAAACTTCAAATAGGTTAGAGAAAATTTGATTTAATGTAAGCTATCAGGTAATAATGCTATATTATACTCTCAATATCCAGTGAGCAATCAATTCTAATATCTAAGCTACTGTAGTACTATGCTATTAGAACAAGATGTAGAAAAAACGTTTAGCATATGTACTTATGCATGTTCATTTTATTTTTCTGTTTACCTACATTGTAATATTTGTGTTTTTTTTGTTTTGACAGTTTATGTATACGGATTGCAAATAAAATTCTATTCCACCCCAATACCTTTTACATCATATCCACAGAATCTTCTAGCTTATTTATTAGTTTACACTGTAAACAACTTTCTAAATTGTAACCCAAATAAAGATAAATATCGATATGAGAGAGGGCAAGTATATGGAATAATATATCGAACCAACCATCACACTTTCAGCCCTACGTCTATTAATTCCAACATACACAGTTGGAAATTTCACATCTGCTAATAGAAGCGAAATATATGCATAAAAACCGTCGTGGTTGCCAATGCAATATATGTACGTGGTGGGGACTCGCCTTCGGGCTGCGCTAAATGCATACGCAAGCGAATGCGCAGCGCCGACCACAGATCGCAGTAACCTGGCACACGTACATTTATAATTATAATGTTTGCTCGTCGAGTGCGCACTACCGACTGCGGTATTCCCAACACTTGCCGGTATCACGGAACGAGCGATCCGTACTATTTGGTAAGATTCGGTATCCACAATGAAATTTTCCATACCTGTATATTCTAATATGTGGTCAGTAGCACTATTTTATTTTCAGGCTAGAATTTAAGTGTATAATTGAAAAAAACAGAAGATATGTTCACATTGAGGCCGTTTGTACAAAAGCCGTGATTAACTAATTTTTGGTTTATTGTTTAATACTATCCAAAGTAGATGGTTTTGAATTTAGTTACTCCTTTAAATTGATGTCCTCCTACCTGCTTAATAGGAGAGGATTGTATTTTATAATGGTTTTTCGTCTGAGCTGTTTCCCTTAAAGCTTAGAACTTAGCGTTCCTCGGAGTTACAATTTGGGCGCTCTGCTATTGAACATTTATATAAATGATCTACTGACTTGCTTGATGATAGTAGACAGCTCCAATAAAATTTGCAAATGATAGCATACTGGTGTATCCAAAATAATATTTTTTTAAACCCCAAAAGTGCACCAAAATAGTCATTTCCATATGAATGAATAGTCCGATATCAGAAGAACTTGCGGCCGATTCTTTTATCTTATCTGTAATATTAAAGCATTGGCAATCTGTGATGTAAATTTGTTACGCTTCCCATTAGTTTAACCTGACCTATGTATGCTTTCAGGAATTATGGAATCCAGTGTACAATGTTACGATTGTAAAAAATATTACAAATCGAAAGACGTTTTAAAACGGCACATGCGATTTGACTGTGGAAAGCCACCTCATTTTAAATGTCCACTTTGTAAACACTGTTCCAAACGAAAGTACGATATTCGAAAACATATGAGAGCAATGCATCCAGACGAGGTAAGGATCATCGAAAAAAAGGAAGTTGATAATTTTAAAGTTATGAAGTAATTTTTCTTTTGTGTTTTAATACTTTCCTCACACTGTAGTTACTTTATGTTAACTTCAAGTAGTCTAGAGAAAATTTGGTTTATTTGTTAGCTACCAAGTTATGTGTCAACTTAAAAAAAAATACGGTGAGCATTGGGAAACAGTTATAAACCTACCTTCTCCAACATAATTTCTACTTAATTGATCGATTTCTACCTCGGTTCTTGTTTTCACAACATTCACTAAAATATTTTGTTCATATTACGGCATCTTACTTATAATCTTTACTACTAGTAATTTAACCGTATCTTAAGTAACAATATATGTATGGGTGTAGAATAGCTAGGCCAGTTCTGGAACAAAATCCCATAAGATTTAACACAGAGGTCTAAATTTACTTTTTATGCCAGAACCAACATAGCTCGCGTGTTCGCGCAACCCTTACTCGTACGCTGATTGACAGCTGTCTATCACCCTCTTGCACCCGTTGCAATTGAACGGCTACAGGTGCAATTGGACGACTACCCGTTGAAACATGAACGGCTGCCCGTTGCAATTGAACGGCTACCCGTTGCAGTGCAATAAATTGACAGACAGCTGTCAATCCTCGTACTGAGGGTTACGTGACCACGCGAGCTATGTTGGTTCTGGCAAGTAAATTAGACCCCTATGTTAAACCTTATGGGATTTTGTTCCAGCCATGGCACTGTACTATTAAAACAAGAAGTAGAGGAAGCTTTACCATATGTACTTATGTTCATTTTATTTTTCTATTTATTATTATATTTAGTTTTTTTTGTTTTGATAATTTATGTATGCGAATGGTAAACATAAATAAAATTCTATTCTATTATAATACTTTTTGCATCATATCCACAAATTTCAAGAACTTTCAGGTGTATTCATTAGTTTGCTTTGCAAAGAGCCTTGTAAACAGCAAACCAAATAAAGATAAACATTGACTTTGTTTCATCTGGGTGCGCTGACTGCCAAATGAACGTCAGACGCATGCGCATTGCACAGTTTGTACGACAAAGGTGTGCAATACATTAACACAATGCCCATGCCTCTGACGTTCATCTGACAGTCAGCGGGTGCAATTGGAACAAAGCTATTCTTATGAGAGGGAAGTATATAGAATAAGTTACCAAGCCTACCATCACACTTGAAACCCTACATTTATTAATTTCAACATACACCTACGCCCACATCGGGACAGGGGATTGCTTTGTGAACGGCAACCGCACATTCGAGTCTGACTGACTGACAACGAGAGATATCCAGTCGCAGTGTATCATAAACCGAGCAAGGGTACGCAGGCATGTCCGCTCAATCACGTAATACTGCGTAATTTTTCTGTACTCTTAGATTACGGTAGAAAGTACAGCTTCTTATATTCATTTGGTAGCTGGTATGCGATGCAGGAGAACGAAAAACTATTCTTATTAAATTCAACAAAGCAAAGATAAACTGCACAATTATACAGAATAAATTGAAATTCTGTTCTTAGAAATCGGGTGTCCTAATCCCACAGGTAAAATGCACTCTCATAGTTAAATTATTTACATGATCCTTATCCTAGAATAGGACATTAAGGTAATTGTTAGAATGTAATAAATATTGTATTAATATTACTGAACTATAATATAATTTGCAATGTTGATATTGAACCCATCCCCTCGATCTGTTTAACCAATGAAATTTAAGGTTTCCTTAATTTAGGAATCGATAAAATGGGCTACCAAAAGAAAAATATTAGTTGTTAAAACTACACATATTACATTATGGAGTGTAGAACTGTAACAAGTAATCGCGGCAAAGAGTTATTACTGGTGAACAATTTTAAATTTTATAGAAGTAAAGTGTTGCAAACTGATGAAGTGTACTGGGGATGTGTGCAAAGAACTTGTAAGGCAAATGTTTTTACAGTGCGAAGTAATCTTACACATAATCATAATATCGAAAACTCAAAGTTTCAAATTGACGCATACATAAAAATACGGAGGTTACAAATAACCTTAAAACTTATATCTTCCCATGGTAACCAAAGGGTTACTTATTTTAACAATCTCAATGGTCGGTGTTTTCGTTGAAATAAAAAATGGCGATCGTATCTGTTACGTGTTAATTTGTTTTCTAGTGGAGGGCAACTTTTGTGGTAAAGGTTTTTTTTAGAAATAAGAAAAGACATTTATTTCCCATTTGATGCAACCTTCACTGTATACACTTGTTTTTGCATTCTTGGTTAACCTTACATATTTTGTTGCTAGAATGTTCCAAAGTTACTAAAAACATAAATGTTATTCCTCCATAAGGTGGTACTTTAACTTATATTATTTTTGTGATGGATTTACATTTAGTACTGTAGACTAATTATATTAAAACAAAAAAATATGTTGTTTGTTTTATGAAAAGAAAAATATGTTGTCTTTGTTAATATTATTTGCAAAAAACTATGGGAAAAAACTATGTTTATTATGGATACTAAGTGAATGAGACAACAAACTGAAAGGAAATAATTGGAAATTATTATCATACCAAAACCTCAATCATTTTGATACGATTATTTCCCTCGTAGTATGAAAGCATTTGGGATGCAGCTATTATCTTTATATATTAGCATTATATTAACCTGAAACATACTTTCAGGTACTGCAGAACATCGTGTTGGATGTTATGATTGCAACAAATATTTCAAAAATAAAGCGGTTTTAATACGACACATACAACGCGATTGTGGAAAGCTTCCTGGATTTCAATGTCCTTATTGTGAATATCGTTCAAAACGAAAGCACGATGTACAAAAGCATATGAGAAGAATGCACAAATGAGGTAAGTGTAAAATATCACAGCTTAGTAATTCATATTAAGCTCTGCTCACTACTCATGTTGTATATTCACTTGAAGATGTTTTACGAAAAACAATTACATTTATCTCTAAACTATAAGGTCTTCAGTGAACTTTTTTCATCATTGCAGACAAGCTTCAGTAATGTTGAAGCTTATTTATCAGTTTTTGATAGGGGGCTTTATTGCTCCGTCCAAGTGAAGATCAAACATTGACTCCAACGAGGGTTTGTTAATACAAAGTAACAAATAAGGAAAGCCGACGAAATTCAAATACTAATTGTAAACACTGACTAGGCATGACATCCTATATTCGAAGATGTGAATTACTAAGCACCATATAAGTATACTTATTTTTTAGGTTCAAGAATTTTAATGAAAGTGCCGAATATATATATCGAGTCGTCTCTGCGAAAACTAAATAACTGGTTTTGGCCCATTCACGAAATAAATATTTAAAGAAATTAAAAAAATATGTTTTGTAAAGTTAGGGACAATATGTAGTGCATATATCTTTAAATACATGCTCTATAAAAAAATAAAGAATTATGTATATTTTTTTAGGAAATCTATTTTTTTTATTAAATAATAGGTATTACCAACTCATTATTTACGATTTCATACAATGAATCATGATGGGCTATTGCTAACAAAATTTCCTACTTACGGTTTTAGTCCGGCACTTCTTCGCTTATTGCAATCCTACTGAGCTTTCGGTGCAACTATGTTCAGTATAATGGTTATAATCGTACATATTCTCATCTTTATCCGGGATTTCGCAAGGTTCAAATTTGGGTCCTTTGTTGTTCATATTATATATAAATGATTTACTTTCTCCTTTAACATGCCGTGTACTTGCTTATGCGGTTGACATAAAAATATATAACCCCATAAGATCCTGGAATGATGTGCATTTACAAGTGAATTTAAATCGTATTAATGAGTTGTGTTCGACCAATAAATTGAAATTGAATATAAATCATGTATCCTACACTAGAGAAACTTATTACATTAATTCTTGTCACATCGTTGATGATGAAGGTAACAATAATAATAATGGAACTTTATTGTCCAACTGTATCCTATAACAGGACAAAAATCAATAGAAAATTTCAAACGTGAAATACACAAAAAACAAAAGTGATGTATAGAAAATGTAAATCAGGATAAAATACTTGAGCAAATGCATAGCTAATAAATATCAAGCCGTATTCTATTATATTTTATTCGCAATGCCACATATAATATATGTTGGTGTCCTTCTCAGACAGTTAGTCCCTGACACCGGCAGCCGATATGCGCATTGCATTCTGGAGGGAAGACGCGGGACAAGGAAGGGTATGTGCTCAAAAAGGAAAGGACAGTCTACGTTATTGTTCAATATACCTTCCAAAAACCTGAGACAGATCCCATTCCGTCTCGCATCCAAGGAGGACATGCTATGATGAGACAAAAGATCAATTGACGGAAGACCTCTAGAGGGATAAGCACCATCTATTTTATAAGACAGAAATTTTAGAAACTTACGATATATTCGATCGAGTTTCAGATAATCGCAGGCATAGGTTGAATACCATATTTGGGGAGCGTACTCAAATTTTGATAAGACAAATGCGTGATATAGGGTTTTAGTTAGATTAATATCCTTAAAATACTTAGAAACACGCATCACAAATCTCAAAGATTTCGAGACTTCAGAAACAACATTACCCATATGATCTTTAAAAGAGAAACCCGTATCGAAGATACGCCCAAATCTGTAATGACTGATCTTCGCTCAAGGCAGAAATCGTCAATGCTATATGTGAAGTTGCTGGATGAGGACGTGCGCGCGTAAAAAGCTACATAGCATTTATTGATGTTAATTTGAAGCTTATATCGATTACACCATGTTACCAATCTCTCAATGTCAGATTGAAGCACTAAGGAATCACTGACAGTGATTTTTGATTAACCTTTTTTTGTATTGTCTGCATAAGCTAGGACTGGGCAAATGAAGGAAAGTAATAAATCATTAATAAAAAGATTGAACAAAAGGGGACCTAAGTTTGAACCTTGAGGGACCTCAGCACTGGGAAAAAATTCATATGAGAGTCGTATAGCACGTAGCATATACGACCGCTTAAATAAGATTCCAAAAGTTTGATAACCGATGGAACAAAGCCAAAAGAGCTTATTTTGTGTAACAGGATTTGATGATCTATTGTATCAAAAGCCCATGAAAAGTCGAAATGGATAACAACCAATTGTCCTCGCCTATCTAGAACTTCACCTATTTTTTTACTAATACAAGCTGAATTGGTAACAGTGGAGGGTCCAGTAATAAAGCCATTCTGATTAGGTGATAAATATGCACGCACTTGGTTATAGATGGAGCTCTAAATATATTTTTCATAGTCTTTAGCGAAGTTAGAAAGAATGGAAATAGACCTATAATTAGACAATGTTGTTGGGTCATTCTTTTTCATCACAGGACAAATCTTGGCACGTTTACACAATGAAGGAAAAACAGCAGTTCGTATGGATAAATCAATGATGGGTAGTAGAGGACTAGCAAGCGCATACCTGCAGTCACGGTGCTTTATGGAACCTTTGCGGTTAATAAGCTTGAATATGCATCGCAAATTTTGTCTCCACAGTATATTTACTTGCATCTATCAGTAGAAGAAACTACAACGTAAGTTTCTGATATTCAAGACAACAGGTGTATATTCGCAACGCGGGGTTGACTATGATACGTTGCTGCAGTTCCATAACTTCTCTTCATTAAGTCATCAGCGTGAAGTTCGTGGCGCTAGATTTATATTGAAACTGATTAATGGTAGGATTGATGCCCTTTACCTCCTGTCACGTATAAATTACGTTAAATTTCGTCATCCCTAGACCTTCATTGCGTTCCTGTGCAAATGTTTCGCTACCTTTCTGCAGAACGAACTTATTACGTGGATTTCCACTGCCAACGATGTGCCGAGCCGCTATTATTCATTTTAGTGATATTTTTAATATGCGTTAAATAAATTAATTTAATACATTCTCTACCAGTGTTATACTTTCTGTCCTCTATACATGTATGTATATTTTATGTTGTATTTTGTTGTAGTATTCGATGATTCCGTTGGACAATAAATATTATTATTATTACGTAAGTATTCTTGCGATAAGCAGTGTTATAACAATTTACATAATTAGTCAAGGTTTTGAAAGAAGTGCAAATATTACCCCGTTCTTTTTACGGTTACTGGTTCGATCAAATGTAAATACAAGGAAAAAATATATAAATTTTTCTGTGTTAATATAATCTTATAAAGACCGCTCTAGATTACGCCTCGAAATCTACTGAGCTGGAGTGCGGATGACTTTCGCGCATATCCACGTACTTCACGAAGTGACGTGAATTCTTGCCGTTGCTTCAGTATAGAGCGGAATTAATACTTACTAGAATAATTCAACAAACGATTACGCGTAAATATGTTACAATGAAACGACAAATAACCGAAAGATGGGATAAGCATTTGGATGGGGTCACCTACTAGCTAGGCCCACTAGGATAAGCCCAGAATCTGGAATGACCGTCACCGCTATTCGGATATCACTTTTTACGCTTAAGATATGGAAAGTATTCATAACCTAAAATTCGGATCATGTGAATAACTTCTATTCGTTTTTATATTTCATCCATCTCGTGAACATGAAGCCTGACACAACTGTTAAGGGTAACACAACTGCTTGAGTTACAGATATGACTACGTTGCGGATATAATGTGGAGATAATCAAAGCTAAGGATACGTATACTACTTTCATTTTAATTTCCAATGAAAATCATATAAGACACAATTGGATTATTAGTAATCTTTAAAGATTGGAAGGATTGTGAGGCAGTACAATAAACACACTGTCTCGCAGCGGTTAGGAGGAGTAATCCGAGAGAGCAGCCGCGGCCGGTGATGACGTATTGGGTGGGCAGTTGCGAAGATAGTAGTGCTTTGTGCGGCATCGTGCAAAACGTCATCAGCAACGTTTTGCACGATGCAGCACGAAGCACTACTATCTTCGCAACTGCCCACCCAATACATCATCACCGACTGCGGCTGCTCCCTCGAATTATTCCTCCCAGACAAAATATTAATTAACTCGAGCCACGTGTTCCGGAAATACCGTATACCGTCAACGGTATACTCGAATTCGGTTATACGGTTAACGATGGGAATCCCGAAGCACGTGTCCCGAATTAATTAATATTTTGTGCGACATTTTTGTAGTACCAAATTCTTGAATCCCTTTATCATGTGTTTTATGCGGGTTGAATTAAACCACTTCATTTCTTCCTTCCCTTTTTAACGAAGATATCTTAATAATGAAAAAATAGATATGCATAAAAATAAATCTAATGAAATACGAATCCAAGTGGCTGTTGCCTGTTACACACACCATTGCAACAGCAGTGGCTTTCGTCGTACACCCGCTTCAGATGATTTGCTTCACTTCAGTTACTAACCGCGTTCGTTTTAAAAATTAAGTGATACGGAAATGCAGTTTCATGATGCACTTAACTGAAGCGCTTCAGATGATGTAGCGTAGAATAATATTGTCTCAGTTGTACTGAAACGCTTTACATAACCTCTAAACTATAAATATAAACATAAATACATGGAAAATATATCGAAATCAGTCGGCAGAGATAGTGAAGTATGGAGAATCTGGAAATGGTATGTACAAAATGTAGAAACTATATTTTGTATTCGTAATTTCAGAAACGGCAATCGCTGAAGAGCCTTATCGATTACATATTGCTATATGTAACGTCCATCACTCCTCCATAAAGAGATATATTAGCTTTTATTATTGTTGGATGGATTTACATTTAGTACTGTTTTGATGTAGAATTGTAGCCTAATTATATTAAAACATAAAAATGTGGTTTGTTCTTTGAAAAGAAAAATATGTTATTTTTGCTAATATTATTTGCAACGTATGTTTATTATGCGAAATAAATGGGACATGGGCTACCAGTACTAGTACCAGAACCTTAATATACAAATTTGGGTTGGATCTTTTCTTATATGATATGAAAGCGTGTACTTAACGATATACTTACTAACCTGTGCCTACTACGCTATTCGCATGCATTACGTTAACCTGAAACATACTTTCAGGAACTATGGAATATCGTACCGAATGTTATGGTTGTAAGAAAAATTTCAAAAGTGAATTGGTTTTAAAACGTCACATACAACGTGATTGTGGAAAGATTCCTGGATTTCACTGTCCTTATTGTAAATATTGTTCAAAACGAAAGTACAATCTACAAACGCATATGAGAAGGCGGCACCACGCAAGTGAGGTAAGCTAAATAGATGTAAAATATCAGAGCTTAGCTATTCAATTTACACTCTTCACACAGCTCATGTTTTATACTCACTTAAGTTATTATTTTAGCTTTCAGTAATTTTTTTTGCATTATTGCAGACAAGCTTCAGAAATTTGAAGCTTATTTATCAATTTTTTAAAGGAGCACTACTGCTCCGTGCAAAACCAAACATTTATTGCTGTAATCAATGTTTCAACTACCTCCGCTGTGGAGGTAGTTAATACATAATAACAAATAATAAAACTAAACACTGATTAGACACGAGATTATTACCGTTACATGTATGTCTTTTTCAGGTTCAAGAATTGTAATGAAGATCCAGAATATACACATATTATTATATTAATCGGACTTATCTCTGCGAAAAGAGTGATAGTTTTTGATTTATTCTTGAAAAAAATGTTTAGGTAAAAATATTTTTTAAATGTTTTGTAAAGTTAGGAATACTATGTAGTGGACACATAACTTTTATATTTTTTCGATAAGTAACTAGTGTTATATATGTTCTATCTAAAAAAAAAGAAATAAATGTACATTTTTAGTTAAATAATAATAACAATTCATTTTTTATATGTTCTTAGGATAAACACTTATAACAATTTACATAATTGGGACAGGTATTAAAATAACTGGAAATATTACCACATTTTTCTTACCTAATGTCATATAACATTTACTAGAATCAACAAAATTTAGTAGGATTAGTCATAAATACGTTACAATAAAAAACTGAAAGATGAGATAAGAATTTAGGGCCACTTATCAACATATTATTGATTGATTATTATATATTATTATTATATATATGATATTATTGATTGATATTGATTGATAGTTTATGCAGAAGAAGGCCTTGTGGCCTATTGCATTAAACGATGCGGCAAATATCTTCAGACGTTCGCCACTTTGACGCGAACGTCTGAAGATATTTACCGCATCGTGTGGCAGCCTTTACTCTGCATTCGGTTATTTCCTGATTTTCGAACAAACGTTTCTCCATGGCAAGCTTTAATGGTATGTGTATCAAATTTTTTCTGTTTTCCTGTATGCACCGTAGTGTGTCTACTGCTCCTAATAGAACGTTGCGCAGCATTCACGAGATAATATGATAGGCACTACCGTAACCATAAGCCCAAATTCAGGAAGTAATAATTAGAGGAACAAGGGTTTCTAGAGTAACCATCAGTCTCCACACTCCCATCTTACACCGTGAATGTTAAAAAATTACATGATAAGTTCTGTGTAAGATTAAAATTAATTAATAAAATACTTTCGGGCTTTACTTGTTGAAGGTCCATTATCAATAACCAATAAAATGTTAATTATCCTTCACAAATTTAATTACGAAGTAACAATTGTTTCGCCACACAGTGGTTTCTTCAGACAAACGTAAAACTAACACAAAATCAAAATTGAAATATGTCAAATTTTGACAAAATACAATATGTATATGTAAATTACAATTAGTCAAAATTATAAGAACGAAAAATTGATTACTAAAGATTTATAAATCAAAAGGTAAATTTAATAAACGTGAATTATTGCATTCTAATTGATCGTTAAGTAATGAATTTGAATTTTTAAGTTTATTTCCAAAGGTTCTAACAAATCCAATTTAGCACCTTTGTTTTCTATATGCAAAATTTTAAAATCAGAATTAAAAATAGGGTTTTCTTCTATAACATGCTTGGCGAAAGTCGAATTCTGCTTTTTATTTCTGTAAGAAGCATAATGTTCAGAAATTCTGTTTTCAAAAGTTCTGCCAGTTTGATCAACATATACTTTTCCACATCCACATATCAACTTGTAGACACCAGATTTTTTATTTCTCTCAGTTATATCGTTATTGTTTTTAATACATTTGGATTATCGGATTATCGGTTTTATAAGCAACATTAGTGTTTCGTTTATTTAAAAAATTTATATCTGTAATGAAGGATTTAATAATGGGCAATCCACTTAGCCCACTACTAGCAGAAATTTTTATGAATAATTTAGAATCTTTAACATTCAATAACCCGCCAACTAACTAGATTTTCTTTTATGTAGATAGTTATGTAGATGATATTTTAGTGTGTTTTTCCGGTACACCTAGAGAACTGGAAAATTTATTTAATTTCATGAATTCCATAAATAACAATATTAAACTTGTTATGAAATTAGAAAACAACAATTGTATTAATTTTTTAAAATTTAACCATAAGCAAAATTAATAACAACTTAGATTTTGCAATATACCATAAAGACTCACATACGGATATCACAATACATAATACATCAGCACATCCTTTTCAACAAAAATTAGCAGCATATCATTCATATCTACATAGATTAATTACTTATCCTCTCTGGAAAGTAAATTTTGATAAAGAATTTAATTTAATAAAACAAATTGCAGTTAATAATGGTTACAGTTCAAAATTAATAGACAATATGTTAAAACCGAAATTACTTCAGAAAACTATATCGACAGTTTATGGTATTATTAACTACATTAAATCCTCACCTTTCAGAATTCTAATCTACAAAATAGCTACATCGTCTGATGGTTTACCTACCATCAGACGATGTAGCTATTTTTTTAAGAAAACAAAACATTAATTTTACTTATAAAACCAATAATAGTTTGTTAAGATTTATTAAAAACAATTTATTTAAAAAAAGGATATAACTGAGAGAAATAAAAAATCTGGTGTGGGAAAGTATATGTTGGTCAAACTGGCAGAACTTATGAAAAATGAATTTCTGAACATTATGCTTCTTACAGAAATAAAAGGCAGGATTGGACTTTCGCCAACCATGTAATAGAAGAAAACCATATCTTTTATTATGATTTAAAAACTTTGCATATAGAAAACAAAGGTGCTAAATTGGATTCGTTAGAACGTTTGGAAATTGACAAACTTAAAAATACAAATTTGTTACTCAAGGATCAATTACAATGCAATAATTCACCTTTATTAAATTTACGTTTTTATTTATAAATCTTTAGTAAATAATTTCTTGTTCTTATAATTTTGACCCATTGTAGTTTACATATGTATATTGCATTTTGTCAAAATTTGACATTTTTCAATGTTGACAAAAAAACTACAAAGTTATATTGTATTCATAAACACACTGTTCGGATTACTCCTCCCGCACAAAGTATTAATTAATTCGGGACGACACGTGTTTCGGGAATACGGGGATTCCCATTATCATGTCGAATAACCGAATTCGATTATTCGACTTGATAATGTGAATCCGCGTATTCCCGAAACACGTGTCGTCCGTGTAATCCGAACAGTGTGTTTATTGTGCTACCCACCGTCCTTGCAATCTTTACTACTATATTGTATTAGCTTTAAGTTTGTCTGATGAAACCACTGTGTGGCGGAACAATTGTTACTTCGTAATAAAATTTGTGAAGGATACTTAACATTTTATTGGTTATTAATATTAACTAATTTAATTTTAAAAAAAGGATGCGATATGTGCATGCTGAACTGTAATATCCTTTCCTAACTGTACTGTAGCAACCCTACTGAACTGAACTGTAGCATCCCTAGCAAATTACGAGCGGTTTTATGAGATTTCGGTAGATATACTAAATTCAAATTTTTTTCAAATTTTTCACATCCACATGTACATTGTAATGTGTTTCTGGGGATTGGTAGTACTACACCGTTTACTTAGCTATACTCTATGTAGCTTTGATCAATATTAAGGCAGAGAAATGTAATGTAATGAGTTTTAACTTTTTTAAAATAATTTGAACGATCCTCGAATCACTGTATTTTTTCCAGCACAATGGAATCCTAATCACACGGCGATATGAATTTACAGCCTTTATCCAATTGTTAGAAGTTCAGAATATACATACCACTGTGATTATAGCAGTACGCCTAAATAACTGTGCTTCATTCTATTGTCATTCTATTTAGTATACTTAAACCAAAGTGAAGTACAGAGACACACATGAAATAATTTAACCGCATTGAATGCATTGAGTGGAAAGCTTTTGTTACATTACGTTATAACAGAAGAAACCAAAATAAAAGCACTTTCGTACTTTGCGCTGTTATACTGCTTCAATAGGTAAGTATATTTGTGTATTTGAATTTTACTCATAATCTTTTTGTTGTTTACAGAATGTTATGAACTTTATGAAACTGTATGAAGCAATAAAACGTTATGTGGTTTTTTAATTTACTTATGCCCTTTTATAAATGATGAGCTATTATTTAGAAATAGTATATTAATCTTTGAAAATTATTTAAAAATATCTTCTTGATGTAAATTTTTAATAGATATAATTTCAGCTTGTATTTTATAGTTATTTCTTTTGTAAATCGTACTGCATGGTAAAAAAAACACTATAAAGATACCACAACCATACGGATACATACTGCTGACTGAAGATACATACATAGGTGTTGTGGTGGCTTATTAAATTTAAAATTAAATGTAACGTAGAATAACGCAATAATAGACCATAACCAATGGATTCCTTCAACTTAAGGTCATTAACGCTATGATTACATTCTAGATTGTACATATTTTATCCGCGGTATCTGGTATACACATTCTACATTATATTAAGCCGGTATCTGCTTCATCTAACACCTTGAATTTTCAGATATTCCCGTACGAATTGAACTTACAGAAGGCACACCGATTTCGCTTTTATGGTCCGATTGCCAAGGCTTCGAGTCGAAATTCACTGTACCGGGTATACAATCTGTGAAACAAGAAATCTTTGAATGCCCGAAATGTAGAAAAACTTACAAGCGAAAGGATACCCTCCAGCGCCATCTCACCTACGAGTGCAGAATCAATTCGACCAGGGCGAAAGGTAAC
This sequence comes from Osmoderma eremita, assembly GCA_031763485.1. NCBI lineage: Eukaryota > Metazoa > Arthropoda > Insecta > Coleoptera > Scarabaeidae > Osmoderma > Osmoderma eremita. The sequence continues at coordinate 103,112 of JARFOC010001158.1, read as the reverse complement.
TTCGGCTGCGACAAGTGCGGACGATTCTACATCCGGAAGGACTCTCTCCAAAGACACTTAACATACGAATGTGGCAAGGAGCCTCAGTTTCAGTGTCCTTTCTGTCCTCAAAAGTGTAAGAGGAAAACGCATCAGGTCCGACACGTATACAGACGTCACAAAGACAAAATCGGACTATTTTCTGAAAATAACCCTGACATAGCATTGTAATCTTCATATACAACACGATTACTATTCGATTAATTTATTATATCTTTTTTTATATATATTATTCATGCATTATGATTTTCTCGTAACACACATACATTACATATAGTATTATCAATTGTAAATCTAGTTGTAGTGTTATAGTACACAGCTTGTATAAATATAGTATATATATTTTTAATAAAAGAATAATAATGTCGCTTATAAGATTACAGTATACATTGCTTTTAAAAGGACGACACTTTAAGAACTCCAGAAACAAACTGCAACACAAGAATCTATTACTTAGGTATTTGGTTTCCAACTAGTGGTTATTTACTAATACAAAATAAACAATAATAATAATAATAAGTAATAAAATACCCAGTAATTTCGTGAACAACTCATGAAAATGTTCTATTTCTCATGTTCTAATTTGTTTTTTCCGATAATTAGCTGGCCAGGGAATACAGATAATTCTAAAATTTGAGTTTAGATGAAATTTTGCTAATCTACAAACTGATTTGGTGTAGGGATAATGCTATTTTTTGGTAGTTCAGTTGTTTGTTGTGGGAGCACCATAAAGATAATACTATCCTTTGTTGTTTCAATTAATAATCCAGAAAGTTAATGATATAACTAACTATTTGAGGAACACTAATCGATTCAAGATTATTTTCTATAGCTATCAGCTTTTTAAAACAACAACACTACATTCCTAAGTTTCAATCAACGAAGCTCACGGTTGTGGAACTATTTCAAAAACATCAAATTATACCCTTATTTATATCTCAGATGTGATGGTTATTAATTTTTTTTTGCATATTGGATTACCCTGTGGCATTATAGTTTATATGAATGAATTCTAAATTGTTGGACAGGAAGCCCCAAAGTATTTTTGGAAATTAGTTTAGACAGCGGCAGTTGACGCCCATAATTGTCCGAAACGGAACCTAAATCACGTATTTTTTTTTCTATCTTACTGACAGTAGATTGAGATATCCGTTCACTGTAAGGATACTTGGTATTAAAAATTTAGCAAACATCTTTTTAAGTGTTCGCATAACCAATCATCATCCGTATATCTATTTGCACTTAACTTTATTTAGACATAGCATTCAAAAAATGAAAGCCTCCCTGTGCTCCACCCCCCAAAATTAAGTGATCTGTCATAACTTGTACCTATACATGAAATAATCAACAAATAAAATCAAAAATCAATGGGTCCCAGCCTTTTTTCGAGAAAAAAACACCTGCATTTTAAATGAATGTATGCCAAGCTTTATGTTCTCACTGTATAAATTTTAATAAAAGAATAATGAAGAGTGATTTAATGTAGATATAAACGGTTAGGATCAAGGCATATTGCTATTTAAAAATATGATACAGTTATTGCACGGTAAACAAAAAGTCTTATGTATTTCCAAATAAAGTGCAGGTATTTATCTTAATATAACAAATTCTATTTACTAATCAATATATAAGTGCTATGACTCATGCCTATTTTCTTGGCATAAATAACATTTTTTTCTCTATAGGTGTTCTATGCTGTATTTATATTTTTTAGACCAAATCCCTGGCATTAATCTGATTTGTGTAATTATAATAAGTATAAACGATTAATAATAGTAATTAATATTTAAATGTAACACAAGTTCATAAAATATCTTATAATTTTACTGAGTGATTAATTTAATTGCATTTGATAAGATTTAATTTTGCTCTCAACTTGAAATGTATTTTCTATAACAATAATCTTCTAAGATATTGTTATAGCCACATCGCAGGAAATACCATCATCATTTATTAAGCACTTCATATATAACTGGAAATACGGCTGAATTACAAACCGAAATATGTATAATTAATTAAGACCAAGTGTTTCCAACGATCATTAATTTACAATTGAGGAATATCCTTCGGACGCCAAAATCATTCGCATGATCGTTCACTAAGCTAAAATTGTTTGAACGATTTTTAAATGAATCATCATTCAAACAAGTTTCGCCAATTACTACTTACTAGTACTGATAAACATTTGTTTAACTTTAACATAGAGCAACTTATTGGTAGTAAAAGTTAAAATACCCCTACCATCTTGATGAGTGAAGAACTCTGGATACGTATTTCGGCAACTAAGTTGCCATCCTCAGCAGAATCTCCGAAGGAAAATAATGTTAGGCGCAGCACTCTGGGAGATATGTGTCACACAGAACCCTACTTGAGTAACACTAATTTCCCGCTTTTTATCTATTTGTAAATTCTTTTTAATTTGGTTTTTGCGAGCTTCGCTTATGAAGCATTTCTGAGAATCATTAGAATTTTTGATGAAGATTTCGATACCAATTATCTCTTCTGTTGGTATTTTTCGGTAAGGTAGCCTGTATTTCAGATCTTTATTTAGTAAAGCTTGTCATTATTAAAAGCCTCCGATGACTGATTCATTAGACTCATACATTAGAAAAGGCGAATAATAATGAACTTCCTTTCTTAGATACCATACTAAATAGGAATAAGGATAGGTTACAAATTGACGTATACCGAAAGAAAGCAATTGTAAACAGATTCATAACATCGGATTCAAATCATTACTTTCAGCACAAAGTAGCTAGCTTTAATTGGCTAGTTCATCGCTTATTATTTATGTTCACTATTTTCACTAAGAAAGGACAGATATAAAACAATTAAATTACATCAAACTAATCGGTGGTTTTCAGAAGGATATGATAAACAACCTCGTGAAACAACATAAACAAAAATTGTTGATGAAGAACTGTACAACTGTGATATCTCAAAGGTATCAGGTAGTCAATTTGTGAAAATACCATTTCATAAATCGACTAAAAAACTATCAAAAATTTATCGCGTACAAAAGAAATAATTCTTTAAATAACCTTTTAGGAAATGCGCAAGAGAAGACTGAGGTACATCAGAAATCCGGAATTTATGAAATAGATTGTAAAGAATGTAATGTAAAATATATTGGGCAAACGAGGCGACCAATTTTAACACGTTTTAAAGAGCACATTGCTCATTTTAGGAGTGGTAGACCAGGGAAGTCTAGTATTGCTCAGCATATTACAGAAACTGGAAACGGCATGTCAACAATCTGAGGTTAATGAAACAAGTTTTTAACCTAAGAGAGTTAGATAGTTATGAGAGCATATTCATAAGGTTAAGAACAAAGTTATGAATTGTGACCCATTCCGCATTCTAGTTTATACGAACTTTTAGAAAAACTGTATGGCAAGTGTAAACAAATTTATAAGGAATGTAATAACCTTAATTGGGTAAGTTGTTTTTGATTTAGGAATACATCTTTATCTATAATTTGCTAATTGCATCGTTATAATAACCTTTATTATTATTATGAAATGAAACAAATGCTTACTTAATCTTAGAGAATTGGATAGTTATGAGGGTATTTATATTCATAAGATTAAAAACAACGTTATGAATTATCTGTAATTTGCTAATGAGTTCGTTATATTTGTTAAGCTTGTTATATTTATAATCCCCAATAATTAGCTGTTGTTTGAATTTCATTGCAACAACATTTAGCCAGTTCAGTGACTTAACGAATCGAACGATTGAGTAGTATATATAGAAATAGATTATAAGCGGAAAATTAGTGTTATTCAAGTGATGTTCTGTGTGGTGCATATCACCCAGAGTACATTATTGTCCTTCAGATAGTCTGCTGAGGATAGCAACTTCGTTGCCGAAATACGTATCCGGAGTTCTTCACTCACCAAGGTGGTAAGGGTATTTTTTACTTTTATTATTTTATGGCACCGTATCCTATTCTTTATATGTATGCGCAACTTGATGCATAGGCATTTTTCACTACACTGGCCGGTTGCGAATTTTTTTAAATTTCCTCAGGAATTAACATTAGCTTCTGTAGGCTTGAAACATTGGAATATCTTAAAATACTACACATGAAGTTTACATTCGGATATGGAATACTGTCTCTCAGACAGGCCAGTAGATTGCAAAAGAAGAAGAATGATAGGTAATGTCGTTTTCAGATAAAAACAAGTCATGACAGCTCACTTACTTTTTTTAATGGAAACACCGTCTTTTTCATTTTTTAAATCTACGTCAAATTCTGAACATATTTTATGTGTCGTGTCCTATATCTGAATTCAACTGTTTCCGAAAAATAATGTAGAAGCTTAAAAAATTCAACTAAACTTAATAACTTAAAATGTGTAAATAACACCTTAAATTGAGTCCTACTATTGACAGTGGCAGTTGTCTCCTATCTTAAGTAACTTTGTGTGACAAAGTATTAAGATTTACTTTTTTTAATGCTACGTCTAAATAAGCGTAAGTGCAAATAGATATACTGATGATGATTGGTTATCCGAAGAGGTTGCCCACTTAAAAAGATGTATGCGAAATTTTTAATCCGCACAGTGAACCGATATCTCAATCTACTGTTAGTAAGACAGAAAAAAAAATCGTGATTTAGGTTACGTCACAGACAATTATGGGTAAACTGTCTAGACTAATTTCCAGAAATATTTTGGGGTTTCTTGTCCAACAATTTAGAATTCATTCATATAAATTATAATGCCACAGAATAATCCAATATGCAAAAAAACAATGAATAACCATCACATATGAGACATAAATAAAAGTACAATTTGGTGTTTTTGAAATAGTTGCACAACCGTCAGCTTCGTTGATTAAAATTTAGGAATGGGATGTTGTTGTTTTAAAAAATTCATAGCTAGAGAAAATAATATTGAAACTATCGTTTAGAGTTCCTGAAACAATTAGTTATGTAATTAACTAATATAGTTGCTGGATTATTAATTGAAATAACAAATTCACAAGAGTTCCAGCAAATTCTTCAAGAAAATTTTTAAATTATTATTTTTTCTAGTAAATAAATTTTCCACTTTGAGAAAAATAGGTAGTAAAGATTGTTAGTCAAGGTGTGGCAGCTGCGATGTTAAATAAATCCTTCTTCTCTACATTTTCTGTTATGTTTTACATGTGGTTTCTTATCTATTTATGGAAAGTAAAACGCTAACGCTCTTCATTCCTCCTGTAGGTAGCGCTAAACTACCTACAAAATGCCATACTATAATCGTCTATAATCCTGCATTGTATCATTTTCGTACAAAATGAATTTTCGAATTGCCCCTTTTGAATGAATACTTTCCTGGTTTGTGCAGATTTTCCCAACAAGTTACAACTTAGTGTGTCCGTATCTCATAGCAGATCAGTTTTTTTTATGAATTAATATTGAATGTTTACAAACGGTTTTCAAAGTGTTTACGTAAAACACTACTGAATGCGCTTTGATTAACAATTATACACATTGTAATCGCAAAAACCTCGAATTGAGGATTTTTTAGAGACATCTACCGCAGCCGATTTACCCTTTATTGACAGTAAGTCGTTTTCGGATTATGATTATCTTTGTCGAAAACAATGCAGAAATTCAATGTATTTCTAATAAAATCAAATATTGATGTTTATTGTTGTTTGATATCAAAAGCTGTGTCAGTGCTTTCAATACGGGAACCCTTTGAATGAATAGACAAATTTATGTATCTTGGAGAAAATTTTATTCTTGGTCGTAGCGGCCTTGGGTTTAGGGTTAAAAAACGAAATAAAAATGCTTTCTTTAGTGTGATGTTTTTCAAAATTAACTGAAAATTACAATACATGTATTAGTGTATTATAAAGTTGTTTTTTTCTTGGTAAAAAATTATTGTATTTTTAAGACTGAATTTATTCTTAGTTTTGAAATATTTAAATTTTACATGATTAATCTATTTGATACGAATTAAGTTGGAATACTTGGTAAATATTTTTTTTGTTTATATTACCTTAGATATCCTCTGCGTTCAAAATATATCATTAAAGAAAATTTAAATTTAAATTAATTAAACTTACAATCACATTCTTAAGTAATTAAGTATTGAGACCTGTTACATGATAATTTGAATTGTAATGTTTAGTCTCAACAGATAAGCAATTAAATTATTGGGAAACATGCTGTTGCCCGGTTCGTGAACAGTCAATGTACAGTATAATGTGAAAATATATTTTAAACCTGAGTGTTTACTGGTATATCAGAGAGGATAGTTTTGTTAAAAATCTCATTTTAATGTTGTATTTTTTTTCTGTACGAGACGGGAAAACATACAGTGTGTTTAGTAATTAAGGTATAGAAATATATACGTGGGATAAATATTTAATGTTAGTTTGATCCATAATTGCATTAGTGTGATTTTTATATGTATCATTTCTAAAAAAAATTGACTATAGTATTTTTTCTTTAAATATAATTTTGGTTTCTTTATAATTGAAAGTGTGGTTAGTTTCAGTTTCATGTCTCTTAAGAGCAGTAGTGCTATTAAAATATTTATGGCCATTAAGTCTGTTGGCCAGATGTTGCGTTATTTGTCCTATATACCCAGAATTACAATTTTTGCCTGGAATTTTGTATACTTAATGAGTTTGTTTGGCTTGAGGTATTTTGTCTTTTATGTAGGACATTATGAAATATAAATTGTTCTAATTTTTGTTTGCAATTTTTATATTATGAGGTGTTAAAATTTTATTGATTTTTTCTTAACATATCGGAGGGAAATATACTTAAATTGTTGATTTGAAATGGTATGTGAACTTGGATCTTTGTTGGTGTTATAAAATTTATGCAGTCTATTGCTTATTATTTTCTTTATAAAATTTAGTTGGGAATTATTGTTTGTTAAAATTGTTGTTATGTATGAGCTCTATGTTCAGGACTAGTTAATCTTATGGCTCTATCTACAAGCGAGATGACAACACTTTTTTCAATGATATTGAAGTGCAAGAATTGAAATTTATATATCTGTCCGAAGCGGTTGTTTTATAGTAAAGTACTTACTTGATTACTTACTTACAAACAGTAGAGCACGTTATGTGTCACTGTCCTGCGACCACCTGAGTCACGTACTTCATCTTTGAGGTACCTGATCTTTGGAGTTCCCTAGCTGACCTGAGGAATTTCTCATTGGACAAGATCCTGAGCTACCTCAAGGGCTCGGACTTGTTCGATGAACTCTAGGATGGCATCTGCTCTACAATAGGACCTAGCGGCCGCAGTAGAAAGGACGATTAATCGAACCAGGCGGATGACATCGCCGTTAAATCTAAAAAAGTTTATTGTACCATTGTTTGCCGTTTCCAAATTGAATTGTAGTTGAGGGTGATTCTTATTGACTTTATTTAATCTATGGCCAATCTACATATCCTTTATATAATATTTGTTTAAAATCTAACTGCCTCATAACCTATGTTTTCAAATCTTCAGGAACTAATTCTGCAATTGTACTAGATATGGGAGCACCCATAGCACTGCCGTATATTTGTTTATAAAATGTGTAGTTAAATTGCAAATATGTTGTGTTTAATGTAATTTCAAGTGCTCTTATGAATTCTTATAAAGGCAGACAAGTGAAATCTTTTAATTCTTTCCAGTGATTTCTAACTGAATGCTAGATCAATAGGCACATTTGTATGTAACAAGAAAGAAAAGTCTGTGTATTGGTATTATGTTGGTTATGATGTTGCGTTTAGATATTCTTTCAATGTGATATGATATGATATGATGAGTTTTTTACACTGTAGTTATTTTTTCCTGTTATTTTAGAAATTGAATCAGATAGAAATTTAGATCAGTTGTATAGAGGACCTTGAACACAAGAAATAATGGGGCGTTATGGGTCGTTAGTTTTATGTAGTTTATACTTAACTTCTTAAGAATGTTTTTTTTTTAATTTAATTAAATTTAATTTTATTTAATGACAATTTTTTTCAAAGAATCCAAAGGTTATCTACGGAAAGATAAACAAAAAAAAATTTACAAAGTATTGAAACACAATTCATTCTCAAAGGAATTAATGATTGAAACGTAAAGAAAGCAGTTTTATATCGTCTTTTAACCACAATTCCAAGGCCGCTACGAGCAAGAATAAAATTTCCCCCAAGATACATAAGTTAAAAATAACTGGCCAAGAAGATACTAACGTAGGCAAAGTAACCAACTAATTCTCACATTTTTTCAGGTGATCCACTACTAATGGAAGAGACACATTTTTTGAAAGAAGTGCCCCAGAAATGTGGGAAACGTGTTAGAAGAAGGTGTCATGGTTGCTACAAAAAAATGCGGGACGAACAAGGAACTATTATCGCTTCCAGAAGGACTAAGCAAGTTACCACACACTGTGTGATATGCAAAAAGCATTTCTGTGTACAGTGCTTTACAGAGTTTCATACAAATTACTATTATGTTTTTAAAGATGAAATAGCTTAAATAAATTTATGTGTTTAAGCATTGATTTTAATAGGTATGGTTAATATAAGCCTTAAAGATATTTCCAAGCTTTTTAATTGACTTTAAAAATTTATTACACACGCAGCTAACAAATGGGATTTTGTAATTGGACAAATTTTCAAAAGTTTTACAAAACTCGCAGCGGTAATTGTATTCAACAATTGTAATGTAATCGGAAATTACATTATGAAATGAATACGCCCTTTCTCAAATAGTAGAATCTAAAAACAACAACACATTTGCTAATGTAACTTCACCCAATGTTAGCTTTATATCATTGTTTTTTAATGAATAAATTGACCGAACAGTAATTTATTTTTTAGATTCGCCGTATGTATATGTATCGGAAGCGTATTCTAATCAAATTATGTATATTTCATTACAAAAAACTTATATAAAAATCTTACAGGATTTTTTTATCAATAGCTTGTTATTGGAATATAGCCTAAAAATTTTAGGAAAAGTAGTGGACGCGAAAATATTTCATTCCTTAATGAAAAAAGGAGGAAAATCCACAATTATGCGCAAGTATTGTAAACGCTGCAATTAGAAGAAGAAATGTGGGAAAATTACGAAAAGTCGTATCAAGAAAACAAGGAACTGCTGTCGGGGTTGCTGTTTGGAATGTTTTTTTTTCCGAAAACTATTGGAATATGTTATTAATTCTTTTAATTTGTTATCAGCTACCATTACTAAAATTACTAAGGAGAACAGGATGTTTATCAATTTCTAGGAGCAATACCCTAACTATTTTTAAATATTTCGTTGATATAATATGCTTGTATATGACAAAAGGATAATTGTTGAATACAATTTAGGCTACTGAAAGCTGTTTGCCATCCATTTTGGACAACTAGATGCGATAATATACTGTTGTGATCTATCCCACCACCTGTATGTGTTCTTGTTGATCTTATCGTTGTCGGATTTGTCTGTAGTACGACCATAACATACTTTCGTTTTGAACTTATTATCGGTTGCAAATTAAATTATTACAGTGAAGTGTCTCCATCTATTCAGTTATTCACTAAAGCTAGTCAACTAGAGCCCTATACAGTGGGAAGTAATGGTATACTAAGTCCAGCCAGAGGCAGATAACAGGACTAATTAATGTTACTAGGTAAAAGAATGTTTATTTTTCAAATACATCGTAAAATCACAACACATTCGTACACATAAGACAATACAATACAAAGGGGTTTTCGGAAGATTTCTACAAATTAACTACACTTATTCACACTAGAAACCCGCCCAGAAAAGAACCGCCAGTACAGTATCCAAGGAAGCAGTCGTCAACGATGACGTATAAGCGGGATTCACCTGGGCGACCAAACATGTAAACTTCGTGCTAGTAACTAGGTGCGTTGGTAGACGACGAAAAAAAAATAAATAAACAAGAACCTCAAAGTTAAAATTTTTGCACGCGTCGTGCGAGAATTACCAATATAAACAATGTATTAAGTAGTGAATTGTACAAAACCACAAAAATAGAGGAAAGAGATACTGGAGGTTTCAGTTAAGAGGAAAGAGATTCTGGAGGTTGGAGTCAAGAAGAGAGGGGTTAAGGAAGATTTAAGAGGGAAAAGGGTTGGAACCCGATACACATACACACACCAAAGTAATTAAGGTATTTATAAATTTAGTTTGAAATATTGTCAAAATTGTTGTAGTTTTTTATAGGGTAACCGTTTTTCAAAATTCTAAATTCGTATCCAACGTCAAGAGTTCAATATATGTAAATTAAACCTAACAATTCCGACATACTTATGTAGTATTGTTATATTTCGAAGAGTTGCCTGGTTATATCAATCAGATGTAGCAAACTAACTCAACTGTCATAACAGTAGTTTAAATCATATGTGCGTTAATCTCACACTCTACAATTAACGTCTTTGAAGGTTGGAGTTATTTTAAAATCAATTTTGTAACACTGCAATACATACGTTTTTGTTACCTTTAAAATTGTGTTTCTTTTTCTGTGCCAATATTTTTTCCTTAAATTGCTGTTATTATGTTAAAGTTTAGGTGGTAGGGGATTTACCTACCATCTTTTGACAATAATAAATGATGGGGTATGTAGAAAAGGTAAATGTAGCAATTCGAATGTACTCGTATCTAAATTGTCTGATTAACATAGCTATATATGTATTTACTATTTTTACCCAAAATATAAGATATAAGTGATTTTATTTTAGGAATGGACTGGAACATACTCGGAAGAAATATCATCAGATATTACTGCCCAAAGTGCAATAAGAATTATAAACACAAGCGTCATCTAACCAGCCATGTAACTTACGAGTGCGGAAAAGAGCCACAATTTACCTGCGAGTTATGTCAAAAACGTTTCCATCAGCGGTACACATTAAATGCGCACATGAGGCAAGTCCATCACCAACTGACCATCGGCCTATTAAATAAATATGTATAGAATTGTTAAAACGTTGGACGTTTAGTACTTAGTGATACTTACGTAGGTTTGATTTAGTTTTGATATAAGTGTGGACGTTTTGTGTTTGTGTGTGTTGTTATTACAATGTAAATGTATCGGAAGCGTATTTTAATCAAATTATGTATATTTAATTAAAGAAAAGTTAATAAGTATCTTCACGATTTTTTATCCATAGTTTGTTGTTAGAATATAGCCCAAAATTTTTAGGAAACGTTGTGGACGCAAAAAGATTTCATTCCTTAATGAAGAAAAGGGGTAAATCCACAATTGTGCGCAAGAATTGTAAGGGCTGCTATCAGAAGAAGAAATGTGGGATAATTACGAAAAATCGTATCAAAAAGGCAACGACTTACTGTCGGGAGTGTGCAGGCCAACCACATTACTGCCTGGAATGTTTTAGGCAGAGTCATTTTCCGGAAAACTGTTGAAATATGTTGAAATTTTTTGAATTTTTTATCGTTACCATTATTAAAATTACTAAGAAAGAGAAGATGTTTATACGGTTTTTAGAAACAACCCCAAATCTTTTTAAACATTTTGTTGATATCTACGTGTTTCGATAGGACAAATTCAGAATTATTGAATACTATTTAGGTCTCTTAAAAGTTGTACTCATCAATTTTGTAATACCAGATGCGATAATATACATACGTTTTTGTTACCTTAAAATTGTGTTTCTTTTTCTCTGCTAGTACTCTTTCCCTTAAATTACTGTTATTATGTTAAAGTTTACATTAACAATAATAAATAATGTGGTACGTAGAAAAGGTAAATGTATCCATTCGAATATATTCGTATATAAATAGTCTGATTAACCCAACTATTTATGTACTAATTTTTCTCAAAATGTAAGATATAAGTGATTTTATTTTAGGAATGGATTGGAACATACATGGGAGAAATATCAACAGATAGTGCTGCCGAAAGTGCAATAAGAATTACAAACACAAGCGTATCTAAGCAGTCATGCAATTTACGAGGGCGGGAAAGAGACACAATTTACCTGGGATTTATGCCAAAAGCGTTTCCATCAATGGTACACATTGCGCGCGTGAGACAAGTCGATCACCAACTGACCATCGGCCTATTGAATAAATATGAATAGAATTCTTAAAACATCGGACCTTTAGTACTTAGTGATACTTACGTTTGATTTAGTTTTGATATAAGTGTGCACGTTTTGTGTTTGTGTGTGTTGCTATTGTAAATGTGACATTTGATTATATATTAATTTTTAGGAAAATTTCATATTTGTCCAAACTGCCCGAAGGTGTACAAGGCAAAAAGTTCATTGTCGCGACACATGAACTTAGAGTGCAATAAAGAAGGAGCATACAGGTGTTTTGCGTGCAACTACAAAGCTAAGAGAAACTACATTTTAGTCCAACACTTAAGACTTAAACACAATATTTAATGTTTCCTTCGTGAATTTGAATAAAATGATAATTATAACGTGATTCATTATTTAATCAGTTAAAAAATTAAGACCTCCTTAGTTTATTAAATACGTAAAACCCTTTTAATATTTGAAAAATGTAGACTTTGATTTCAGGAGAATTACATTCTTTTATGTTAGTATCTATACCTCGGGCATGCGTTAGGACGTACTAGTGCTATTTATAAAATATTTAATTCGCATGATTAATAATTTTAATATTTATCCAACCCATGTATATAATTATTCCGAAATTAATTATGTCGAAAAACCTGAATTAATTTTTTTGCGTTAGGAGGTTGAAAGTTATCACATTTGAATTCACTCAAGTGTTGCGTTTATGCTCAAATTCATGATGATTAAAACAAAGGAAGAACCATCTCTAGCTTGGCTATTTACTCAACTGTTTGTTCAACAACACCAACAAGAGTTAATCAATTTTATTACAGAAGAAATTTAGCAATCATATCAATTTTAATAACAAAATCCACAGGTGGAATCTACACCAATCAATATTCAGCCGGTGCTCTTCTATTTTGAAACGTACACCACATTATTAAACATTTTGATATAAAAAATTATTTAAAATAAGGAGAACAACTAAATGAACGATAGAAATATGGCTAATAAATCAGTGGTGTTAACCGGTTGAAGTATTGATTTACCTAGTGCAAAAGGAAGCAAACTTTTTATTTTCAACAAAATATAATTTGATAGCATTATGAACAATAAAATAAAAATCTAGTAATAAAATTCATCTTTTCAAGGCTTACTAAAACATGACGAAATGCTTTACCCCAACTTTGTAAAAGAAATCCTAAATAGAACTCACTAATAATACTCTGGATGCATTATCTATAAGCACGTGTTATTATGGAGATATGTATATTTAAGCCCCGTTTCGATAAATACCAGGAGTATGCATGAGAACTAGTATGGGGAAAATTCCTACAGGAAATTCATACACGTTTGATACAAAACCTTGTTATTAGCTTTTAATGAATTTGACCTAAACTAACGTAAATAGAAAGATATGCATAAATATGTGATGAGTGTTTTTAAAATAGACTATGTTTTCAATATAATGTATAAAATAAAATGGAATGGTCAAAAAGAGTTAGTTGATTATAATAATTTTTAATCAATCATAATAAAAGAGTGATAGAAGTTTACATATACCTATACAGATTGGGCCCTATTTTAATTTCCCCGTTAGAAATAAACATAGTAGATAGTACATACAGTTACGCCCAAAAGTGTTCGTCCACTTGCGTCCATCTGGTATTCAGGGTTCATAAAATGTTAAATGCGTGAAATTATTTATTAGTTAGCTTTTAACAAAGCATAAACATAAATTGCATATGCAAAGAAACAATAAAAAATAAACAAAATTGAAGTAAAAATGCAAACGTCGTAAACTGCATTAAATGTCGGTTCGCGTAAGTATTTGTTCTCGAGACATTACCTTAAATACAATATAAAAAATAGATGTATTTCCTATAACTAATTCCTTGTAGCATAGCCACGAACGTTAATGACGTAAACGTCTCGTCATAGATGTCACAATTTTTTTTTATAAAATCCGGTGGCACCCTCTGCCACTTTTCTTTAAATCTGTCTGGGCTTTGGGGTGGCATTTCCGGAAAATGAAATTTCTTTCAATCCCAGGATTTCGGGCATTTTCTCTTTAAGTACTCAGGTACACCCACCGATCCATTATTCCATCAATTATATGGTATTGCCCGCAGCAACCGCTGTCATACACCCCCACACCATAATGGATCCTTCTCCTTACTTTTCAGTTGGTGTTATGTTAAAAAAGGATTTTCCTTTTAAAAGTCTTGGTTATGTTGCCTGCATACACCGCTGTGTTAGCTTTGTCAAAGATGCAAAACTTGCACGATTCCAAAATGTTTGTGGTTTAGAAACACCGACTGTAAAATATAATATAAAATATAATTTCAGATTTATTTTGTCCAACGAGGTAAAGTGAGTGAACTTGGTAGTACTTTTTATACTTATTTCATATCTGTTTTCAGAATTTTTCTATCAAGCAGGGTTACAGAATGACAAAGCAATAAAATTTTGCGAAAGTAAGTATATATTATATGTGTATAAATCATGAAAAAATACTTTACACTTGAAATACTGCTCATAGCACTTTTTAAGGAGAGGTGTGAAATACCGTTTTTGATATTTAAATGTCAATTCGCCGCAAATGTAGCAAAATGGGTGCGGGTGGTTTACACATTTCCTTGGCATTTTTACAGGTGATCAAATGTTCGCGGTTTCACTACAATAGCGTGAACGCACGCATATTTTAGGTGGATAAGCGAATATCCTGGAACATAAAAATTAAGGGTGATGGAGAAATTCTGAACGCATAATTTCAGCAAGCAAAAGTATATGGGAATCAAGTATTTTTGTGCTTGGGACAAAAAACTTGTTAACTAGTGTAATTGATGGAATAATGGATCGATGGGTGTACCTGAATATTTTAAGAGAATACCTAAACGAAAGTGCCCAATGTCATGGGATTGAAAAAGATTTCATTTTCGAATAAGATAACTACCAGAAGCACACAGTTCGGGTCGTTAAGAAATGGATCATACATAGAGTTCCGCACGTTCTAGAAACACCACCCCAAAGTCCCGCATAAACCCCATTGAGCTTGGACAGAAATCAAGCGTCATCTGAAGAAAACAATCAATTAAAAACAGAGAAGATTTAAAGAAATGTTTATTGAAGAATGGCAGGAAAAAAAATTGTGACGAAACGTTTACGGGCAGTCATAAAAGTTCGTGGCTATGCTACATAATATTAGTTATAGGAAATACATCTATTTATGTCTCGTGGTCGAATACTTATGCGCACCGAAATTTGATTTGGTTTACAATGTTTGCATTTTGTTCATTTTTTTATGGTTTCTTTTGCATGTGCAATTTTGTGTATGCTTTGTTAAAACGTTTGTGCAAATAAGACAAATTCACGGATTGAAAACCTTATGAAATTATTTATTAACCCTCAATACCAGACAGATCCAAGTGGACGAATACTTTTGCGCATAACTGTACATCTGCTTGTGATCAATTTTTAATTTTAATAATAACATGGAGTGTTCGATTCGAGAACCTCATTTTGACCGTTTATTGCCATCTGGTGGTGTATACTAATACATAATACTCCTAAATGAATCAAGTTTGATACAATTCGTGGTAAGTCTATGAATAATGAATGCCGTCGTATGCGATTATTATTATTACGACCATTCAGTAGGTGGTAGAAACTTGTCAATCTTCATAATAGTCAGTGAATATCAACAGAATTTTTTAATTTACAAATAAAAAGAATTGTAGTATCCATTGTTATATTTCTTTTTTTTTTTTGATATTCAGTACGGGGCCGAAAATAACTTGTTTGTTTACTTATTGCCTATAATAATTAAAAACTATAACACTCAGTGATTTACACAGCAAAATTTGATATTGTAAAGCTCGATAGTAGTTAAACCGACACTTTTTATACATACATGTATTGTATCAGAATTATATGTACTTATAATTGTATATAACATGTAAACAAATTATTGGTACTGTAAGGAAAGTAGGGAAAAATTTCGATAATAAACTATATTTATTCAGGCGTTTTATTTTAATACAACGTATAAGTACTAGACTAAACATGTAATTTATGTTTTTTTTATTTATTTTTTAATTATTGAAAATCAAATCGTTGAAACCTGAAAAGTAGTAGTTGTCAATTGTAGTAACGTGCTTCCCCTTAGTTGTAGGAAAAAGAGCATCAGTTGCGACAAATGCAAGCCTAACTTATAAATGCACGTCGTGTTCTAAAGAATACCACATAAAGAACAGTTTTTACTATCACATCAACTATGTATGTGGTAAAGAACCAAAGTATCTGTGCCCACTGGAAAACTGTAGCTATCGAGGAAAGTTCAGACAGCAGATAAAACAACATTTAAGGCTCTTCCATAAATATAAGCCAGAGGATATTTGTAGATTTAATATTATTAAAATTGATTAAATAATAAATAATATTTTAAATTCCATTATTTCATGCCATGCAAAAATTGACCTCTCCCATTTACAAACGGTAGCAAGTAATATTAAATGATAGATAGGTAAATATTATTATTGTCTGTGATTAATATTTATCATCCATATAATTTAGTATTTTTTTTAGCCAAAGATGAGTCTTACAAGTGCGCAGCCTGTTCTAAAGTTTATTACAAGAAGAATAGTTTCTACTATCACATTCATTACATATGTGGCAAGGAACGGAAATTTATCTGTCCCCTAACAGAATGCGGTTATCGGGCCAAAATTAAGCAACATATGAAGAAGCATTTAAGATGTGTCCACAGACTTACGCCAGAATGTATTAATAGCTTTGATATGGACAGACTTTGCTAAGAAACATCCCTAGTACAGTATCAGTTATATACTTTTAAGTGCGTATTGTAATTTTCCTTGATGTTAAGTCATTATCTAAGGCTAACTATTTATTTTTAAATAAGAATGTATTGATATGAAATCGGTTACTGCCTCTAATTAAAGAATGTGACAGATAAAGCATCTATTAATACTATAGCAGTGGTCACGGAGCTTACAAAAAAAAAAGCTGGAGAATAGTCGCTAAGGTTTACCAAAGCAAAAATGCTGACAGAGACTTACAATCGTTGGAAACTTCAATCGTCAACTTGTGATTATTATTGTTTAAATGCAAAATCTATCAATGGTCTAAAATGAAATTTTATTCCACTGATTATCAGGTTAAGGCGCATATCTTCCAAGATTTTATGTCAACCAGAGATGTTAAGTCTAACTTTTTGCCCTTGTAGTTTCCACCATTGAGGTTCTGAGGGTATTTTGATTTAGTTCTACTCTCAACGCTCTAACATTTACTATATTCTAAACACGCGAACCTCTAAATTCAATTTTCTCATCATTAAAAACCGTAAACTAGTATAGAGTTACCGATATTTAAGAAAAGCTATATATTTATCAACTTATAAAGAAAAGAAAGCATCTTTTGAAACAATAATGTTTCGTCCCTTGAATGTAACACTTTAGATTCAATTTGTTTTACCATGTTACATATAACTAATATGAATAAATCTTTTCAGGAAGTCTCGCGGATTTTTGTGTACCATTTTATCATTTTAAAAATTTCGAAAGTTCTTATAAGCCCCTTAGAACTAGACTTACAATCACCGCTTTTTCGCTTTTGTTGACTAATCTTAATGTAACATGTATGGTGGTGAATTCATATAAAAAAATAAAAATGGAATATATGCAATGATTCAATATATATGTACGTTCGTCCAGCCGGTATACATGAATCATTCTGCATATGTATTTAAAAGTATTTTGGTTTTGTAGATTAGATTATTCCTTTCCCATTTCAAACTTACTTAGAAAAGAAAACATTCCCAATCTCAGTGCGAATGAAACTTTGCGGGTTTGTAGTTCCGGTGGTGCTATATCCACACTCTTTTCCATTGCGGCCATCAAACGGTTTTAGGGGCTGCAATCGCCGGCTAAAATTTACGGTGTTTTTCGTTTCTTGATAATAAATTGATAAAAAATTATTTATATATACAGACTCCCCATATGCCCGTATTCGGGTAACATTCTGAATATTTTGGATACAGAATCGGCTACATGGACAAAATTGCTCGGAAAATGGAGATCAGTGTACGACGGAGGGATGTCTGTTGTCCGTTCAGTACGCCGTATTGTCAACTTCACGTTACAATGATTCTTTCGTAAGACTCCAGAGTCATCTAACGGACAACAGGCATCTCTCTATCGTACACTGATGAGGGATTAGCAGCTCGAAACAGCTACCTGTGCGTTAGGGTGTCTGTTGCTAGACAACACATGTGTTGTGTGATCCAAGAAGTATATTTATATATTTTTAAATATATTTATATAATTTTTGGAAAAAAGTAACGGAGTACTTGTAATTTAGAAGCTAGTCTTGTAACGCTAATAACTCCACTATATTCCAAAGATTCAGCAAGGGTTGAAAAAATCTGACATTGAATTAATTAATTTCTTTATTAGCCAAATATTTTCAACACTGATCTTCATCAGGATATTTTATAATTAAACATTTCAAGCCCTGATGAAAACACGATCAGTGTTGAACATATTTGGCTAATAAAGAAATAGATTAATTCAATGTCAGCTTTTTCCAACCCTTGCTGAATCCTTGAAATATAGTGGAGTTATTAGCGTTACAAGACTAGTTTTTATATAATTTCAATCAGAATCAGAAATCGTTTTGGGTTGATGCTAGTGTCAAATTTTTTATAAAAATGAAAACGGTTAAAAACTTTAAGGTCAAATATGTTCATAACCCCTTAAGATAAAATAAATAATAGTAACTGTTGTAGTACATTTTTTTATGTAGAATCTAATTTCATTTATTTTTAAGATATAGGTAATATAAACTAGCATTTTTAGAGTGGAGGTTATAGTTTGCCATGGTGTCATTAAGATGCTTATTTTTTTCTGATTTCATTGATATAACCTTTGGTATAGCTTTCTCTTTTATATTTTGATTTGTAGTGAAATAAGGAATTAAAATTTCTTAGAAATGATAACGCACGCTTTTTACGTTTTGCGCAGTTGTCTGGTTCACTTTCTCTGAATACGATTATGGTCTTCCTATGAACCTTCCTTCATTAAATCTTTAAAATACACCCATTTTTTATGTAAATCATAATTTCTATACAGAACGAGTTTTCCATATAAATATCTATACACTTCAAATTACATATATTCATATATAATAGCAAAAAAATGTACAAATGTGTTCTTATTTATAAGTATGTTCATTATAACTATGTATTTTATATACCTACATATTCTTTAGAAATCCAATAAAAGCCCAAAAAAGTAACAATTTTTACACTCGTTTCAAATGGTTCAGACGAGTATAGTTATGCTGAAAACAAAAACAAGTTTCTTGGGCCAAAGGTGGAGGTAGGGTGTGGCATTTTTTAGGGCGTTGTTTATAGATTGTCCTATAATAATATTGAGTGGATTATACATATTAATAAAACAATAAAATTGAAAATGGTAAGATAAGATTATCCTTTCATTATGGTGCATTACAACTATTATATAGGCGTACATATTCAAGTCCATTTTTGTGGTTGATAATAGCACAATGGTAAAAATGTTTAGGGACATTTCAAATGGTATGTTTAGACAAATACGATTACGCCGAAAACAGAAACATAAGTCTCATGTAATGAGGGCGCCTTAATTTTTGAAAAGTTATTCCACTAATCTTGTCTTATTTGGATAGCGCTCTTCACATGATATACAGCGCTGGTCATCTCTAAGCTTTAAAGCCGTCTATAAGTAATGTATTTCATCTAGCAGCGATCTCATATCGTGGATCACGCATGACCGACACAGTCTCCCGAATGCAGTCGTGCTTGGCTGGTTGAGTGCATAGAATACTAGGAGTTGCAGCAGTTAGCTTAGTATGCTCGTAACAGCGGTGATTCTCGCACACCATTTATGTTGACGTTACTCCAGCGTCTTTTCCTTTGCGAGTTTTCTTTTTTCCGAATTTATAAATGTAATTTACAACATTATTTTCTCTTTATTTACATTATTACTTTTGAAACCTATTAAATTAAATTCATTATCTTGGTTTCTTTGTCAAAATTTTGTAATAGAATGATTTTCACTACCGAGAAAAGGGTTCAGATAATTAAATGGTATTACTCTGGTAGCACGGCAGAGGAACTGGTCGGTCGTTTTATATTTTCGTTTATTTCATTATATTAGTTTTTCATTCACTTCAATGTCGAATGTGTCCTGGTATCCTATTTACGATAATATTTCAGCTTCTATAGAAATGCCTTTTCTATTTTTTTACATTGTGCGCTATTATTAAATTTTTTGTTTGATGTTGCGCATTAAAAGCGTTTGTCTAATGCGTTGCTGTCTCTAAATTAGTATTGTCCATTTTTGGTTTTCTTGTGCTACAATATTATTCAATCTTGAAGCGTTTTAAAAGACTACGCAAAGATTAATCAAAAATGCAATCGCAATTTATTTGCGTAATATCTCACATATCTCACGTTATTGATACTCCTTGCGTTTTCTTCGACAAGCACACAACCTCCATACAACGCCTGTTCGATACTTGCCTGATGCGTCGTACTAGCAGTTCATATATGTATATGTATAGGTATAACGGTGTGGCAACTATGTCGATATTTTACATTGCTAGTAAGATTCAAGCTCAGTCGTGGCCAGCATGTATTACCACATACAACAATTGTACAACTGTTATGAATTTATTAACGAAAAACATCTTAAATTTCAGTGGTTGATTTCACTCCCTAAAACCGGTTAATGGCCGAAACGGAAAATGGTGTTAGATATACCAGCCCGAGATAGATCTACAAATCTGCAAAGTTTCATTCAATTCTGAGATTCCGGGTTGGGGAATGTTAGTCCTTGTTAGTCCTGAGCTTTTCTATCTTTCGGTGTAAAGCTAGTAGTAGGAAGGCCAATCGTTGACAGGTTTTGTAAAAATTACATTGGTACATGTCTCAACCACGCACATTGGAAAGTGGTTAGAAAGAGGGCTGAAAATCTATTTTTAAATTAAGGGAAAATATATATGGCTTCAGCTAAAGTCTTTTTCACACCACTACACTACACACTGTACTATTTCTAAATAATTTACATTTTCTGTAAATCTTCCATATTTCCAGTTTTTTCTTATATATTGTTTGTGTGATTTGTATTGTACGAAATAGAATAAAAACTTATTTAACGTAACGTAAACGCAATTTATTACATCCTGTGTCTAAGGAATGTTTTACTGGTACTATTCATTTTCAGATATGAGAACACCAGGGCTTTACAAGTGCTCAACATGCTTGAGAGTATATGACAAGAAAAACAGCTATTATTACCACGTCAACTATATTTGTGGTAAAGCTCCGAGATTTCTATGCCCCGCATACGGGTGCGGTTACAGAGCTAAAATTAAGCAACATATAAAGCAGCACCTGAAATCTGTTCATCAATATTCACCAGAGCAAATTTGTAAGGTAAAGATTAATAAAGTGGATTAAAATTGACTGTATTTCATTTATTATTTGCGATAAACGGATTATTGGAATAGATAATAAATATATAAATAAGAAAAGGAGGTCTCCAAAAATGTTTAACAATACAGGTAAATCATGGATTTTTTTCAGAAAAGATATTGCAATTTATTACAATACCCGAAAGCATAAAACACAATCATGTTAGTAGTAGAACCGTTTGGTTTTTAATTACCCAGAAGTCCTCTCAGAGATATAGCCCAATACTGTTTATAATTTATTATTTTAGATACGAGAAATCACCAATGCAATCAGTGCTTTCGGAGATACAAGCATGAAAAAACTCTTCGTTCTCACCAAAGATATGAGTGTGGCAGAGAACCTAGCATTGTTTGTGAATACCCAGAGTGCCAGTTTAAAACTAAATATAGAAACAACTACATAGGTCATTTACGACGTATACACAAAGCTAACATTATTGTGGGCACGTCTGATAAGTTCCGTGTAAATATATAAAGGCACTAGTATGTTTTAAGTTATCTATGACTAAGTAACTAATAGTTTATTTGAAAGGTATTTGATAGCATGGCCTTTTATTTACACGTATATAAAAGGAAATATGTCGTTGAACCAAGATGTTATCAAATCTATGTAAAAATGATAGTGGAATGACAAATATGAGACTGTCCTATTTTTTTTTTTTTCTTAAATTCTGCATTGTTTTTATTTAATATATTATTTCCTATGACGTATAGCATGTGTTTGTGTTATGTTATACAAATATAATGTAATAAACGAACGATTAAAGAATTCGTTCAAAAAATTATGGATTTATTCTAGCCAAAATAAATAATACTCAACAGTTATGAAGTTTGAAAAACCATAAAATTATAGAAAAGTGTGCATTTTGAATGGTGATTTTTTTGTATTTGAATTACACCTTACAGCATTATAAAAACATAGTCACGTTGAAGAAAATATACATACATAGCTTAACCACCGGGCTTATATAATAGAACTGCTTTATTTTAATAATGTATCTAATGTGTTTTATAATTTTAGATAAACGTACTCCAACAGTGCCTATGCCTCCACGATATTATAAATGTACTACTTGTCTAAAAGTATACTTTAAACGGAACAGCTTCTATTATCACACTAATTACATGTGTGGCAAAGAGCCCAAATTTTTATGCCCAGCAAAAGGTTGTAATTACAGAGGGAAACTTAAGCAACAAGTTAAACGACATTTGAGATATTACCATAAATATTCACCAGACTATGTTCAGGCACTTAAAATTAATAAAATTGATTGAAGTTTGAAAAATTTACGTATTTTAACTACCCAACTTCTTCCAATTAATACCTATTTTATCGAATCATTTCATATTACTTTGTCATACATACAAGATCGTTTTCATACAAGATATCAAAAAAGATTATTTACGAAAATTGTAGATGGTCTTAAACTTAACATTTTAAAATTATTTTCATAAAGGTATATAGGCTGTTTCATATCACCAATCTGAGCCAAACATACATTTTCTTAAATGGAAAAACTGTATATTATTTAGAATTTAGGTTAAGCTCATTCCTCACACCCCCAATATACAATTTTATTGAATTATACAATGTGTTCCAGAAGTTATGGTCAATTTTATATGCAAACCACTGTGGGTTCAAGGTATTGTATACTGCAAACAACACAGACTAAATTTGGGAGGAGTAATCCGAACAGGGTGTTTATTGTGCTGCCCCACAGTCCTTGCTATCTTTACATTCTCGAGTATTAATTAAGAAATGTAAAACAATCCTTCGAAGATCGGTTGCAATGTTGTATTCGTGGATATTTTGAACATTTATCATAGAACTATATTGTAAACAGTTGGGTTAATTAATTAAATGTTAATCATTAGTGTAAGTTATAAATGTTGTATTAATCATTAACTGTCATTTTTTCATGACTAACTTGTTATATAAAAATAATTTTAAAAGATCTCACTTTCTAAAAATACTTTTAAAATACATAAATTAATGACATTTGGTATAGGGGGTGCTCAATAAAAATGAAAGTAACTAAACTATTCTTTCTTTTTATGATATAAAATACAGGGTGATCTATTTAAAATAATTGAGAAATTAATGTAGGTTTTTGAGTGTTGACTCGCCCTGTATTCAGTTTCAACAATTTTGAAAAAATGTCACATCGCTATAAAAGTGTGCGAATATTCAAAGATCTATGCTTGTAAAAGAAAAATTTCAGACTGCGTCGTTTGCAGTATACAAGACCTCGAACTCACAGAGATTTGCATATAAAATTGACCATAACTAATAAAACACGCTGGATAATGCCATGAAATTGTGTATTGGGGTTGTGTGGCATGAGCTTAATCAAAATCTGAAATAATGTATAGAGTGTTCCGTTTTAGAGAACGAATGTTTGGTTCGCCCTAGTGATATGGAACAACCTGTATATATGAAAGTAATTTTAAAATGTTAAGTTTAAGACTGTCTTAATGGATGTATCGAGCTTTGCCACGCTAATGCGTCAGCCTGAAATAATATGTAATAATATTAAAAAATTCTTAATACATAATAATTGCCATAAATCAGTAAAGATAGCAAGAACTGTAGGGCAGCACAATAAACACACTGTTCGGATTACATTCGGTGCCGGACTTGATAATGGGAATCCACGTATTCCCGAAACACGTGTCGTCCCGAATTAATTAATACTTGTGCGGGAGGAGTAATCCGAACAGTGTGTTAATTGCCCTAAACTTTGGAAATAACCAAATAGGTACACAAAGCCAGTCGAATTTTCTAAGAAAATTTTTATCAATGAAGAACTATAAACACACTCTTCCCACACAAAATATTAATTAATATGGGACGTCAGGTGTTTCGGGAATTCGTGAATTCCCATTATCAAGACGAATTATTCAACTGTGCGGTAGGAGTAATCCGAACAGCGTGTTTATTGTGCTGGCGACAGTCCTTGCAATCTTTTCGTTAAATGAAGAACTATAAAACATTAATAACTGTAAGGAATATTAAATATTAAAAAATTGCAGTATACAACAGTACAAAACAATTTGAGATAATAAATTACATCTTTCATCATTTTATTTTCATTACGCACTAGCATTTTGATCTTAACAATTATTATGAGAGACTCAAGGGCTCTCTATTGTATTATTTCCATATATTTTGTGGTTTGCGGTTATCCACGCGGCAATTTTTATTTAAAATAAAATATTCTCTGTTATTATGCCTAAATTTGAATTGCCTATTTAAAATTTTGTAAAAGAAATTTCAGGAATTTAAGCTATTCTTTACTTGTTTTACTTAAGATTACGGGAGTTATGTATTAAGATTTTTTATTTAGATTAAATTAAATTAGATTAAATAGCTTATGATATCTGTTTAAAAGAAACATACTTTAAATCTCGGAGACAAAACATTGAAATTCGCGAACTATCGCGAAAAATACAACTAAGTAGTTTGTTAATTTAATCGACTTCGTAGTTCTAAAAATAACACAGTTCGCAATAGTGAACGACTATTGGACACTGTCTACACTGTAGTTTCAATTTACTTATGTAATTAAAATTTCTCTTTTCCAATTGAACGCACTAGCAAATTCTATCGTACGTACATACCTACAACAGACGTATTTTATTGTTCAACATTGTCCAATTTTTTCATCTCGGGTACCTCTTCATCTAGTCTATAGTGCAGTTCAAGTTTTGAAGGAAGTATTGCTCTTATGGAGATCGTACCCCTCGTTGGCAAATCTGTTTAGGTAATTAATTGTCGCACTGAACACCACAGTAAATTTTATGTTGCCAACTCATAAATGTCAATATGTGAATTTATCCTGGAAAGATTTGTACTTATGGGGTATGTTCCTTTATGTTCTTATACAAATGTTGATAGAACACTATTGATTATTATACCATAGGCATACCTAACCTTAAAGAAAACCAAGGACACATCAAAATGCAGACAACACAAATACATTATTTTACTCCCTATTATTCCTGTTAATCACATGTAATATTGTATTTATTTACAGAACAATGTATATGGATTTACACGTTATAAATTTGCAAATATTTACACAAGTATGCTTACAACAAATTAAAAATCATTTCTATAAGAAATCTATCAAATTAAGTAGTATCGGAAGACCATGAATGTAATGAAGATGATCAGGCCGATGTTAAGGTAATAATTAATTATTTGGGTTCATCTTGCATCTCTTTCAATCTCTCATTTCTTCTTCATCTAAAATTGATAAAATATAAGTAAAATAAAACCATGCTAAATATGCATTGTCTTACTTTTCATAACAAGTTTAACACTATGTATTACTTGTTTGTATGTTGTACCTATTTTTTTAGTTGTAATTTAACTTAGCTTTGTCCATAAAATTTTGTAATTTTTCATGACAATAAAGTACATTATTATTATTATTAATATCAGTTTGCCAATTCTATACTGAAACATTCTCGTATCCTTGCTGAATCCGCACAGACATATGTTGAACTTTAAATCTTGTATTATTGTGCCCCATGACCTGTGCCCATACCAGTTCAATGGGATTTGAGGTTATTTGTGGTGGTAATCTGAGAACTGCGTCCCTGTTAAGCGGCTCCTTCATCGAGTACATATTTATTGTACTTGCTTTTTTGTTGAGATACTATTTCCAGCAAATCGAAGTTAAATACGTAATAGAAAACAAGAAGAATTGGGAGATTACAAGTGACACAGAAGGATGACTCGATATTGACAAATGACAGAAACAGTGAATAATACCAATACCAACAACCACCAAATAATATACGGCAACAATCCCCGATGTAGAAATGGATAGCCTTATACAAATTCGTATAAAATAAAAAAGGATGGATATCGTCTATAAGAGCAATACTTCCTTTAAAACGTGAACTGCGCTATACAAGTAGGTTAAACAGTTTGAAATTGCACAAAAAGTATGATTGTGAAAGGGCTAGTGCTTTGGGGCTTGCAAAACTTCTTATTATACTTAAAACTACGTCTAATTGTATAAGTGGTGTATCTATACTGTATCCATAGTAAACAAATGTATAAAATGTATAAAATGCATTATATATCAACGTGTTGAGAATAGTCCACTAACTGATTTTTTTTAGGTGATGAAAGATATGAATGTAAAACTTGTTACAAAAGCTATAAACATAGAACGTCCTTAATAAATCACAGAAAATATGAATGTGGGAAAGCACCATCCTTACATTGTAATCTGTGCAGTTATTCCTCCTGTAGAAAAGGAAACTTTCGGAGACACTTGTTGTACAAACACGGAGCTGAAGCATTTAACTCTACTTTGATATAATTACGTGTACATTATATTTGATTGATTTTGGTAATAAACAATAGGTACATTTTTTACTTTGTACGGACTTTTATATTTTTAGTGTGATCTCACGTTTTATTTAATATAACTTTACGTTGCAATTACATAACTAATCAATTTTAGTTTTTTGAGTTTTACCTCGTTTGAAGCTTATACAATTTACAATACAACAACGTATAAGTTTTTCAAAATAAAGAAGGTCGAAGAAATGCAGTGAATATTTAAAGATCATTTTTAAATATTTTTTTATAAGATCGCTCAGACTCGTCAATTTTTGATTGAAGGGAAACAATTTTTGGGGAGCAAATAGTTGGAGTTGAGACCCGTGCGACTAGGGTATTGAAGATATAATTTCTTTTCCAAAAGTTGCCTAGTTCAATTAAAAATTGTTGTTTTCAGCAATTTTATAAGAAAAAGGTCTTGATTTTAAAATATTCACTGTATTTACTTTTTTCTCTTTGACGTTTCTCTTGGCGTCGCAAAAATACATTGAGGAAGACTCAATATTAATTTTACATCACTACATTCTAAAAAAATTGAAGCAAATGAAACAACAAGCACTAACAACAATAATGAATTTTGTTGGTTATTTTATGTTTTAATAACCCACATATAATAATAAACTAACTTAAAATTGGGGGGCTGTTTTCAGCAAGGTAAATTTCGAAAGCTTTTCTTTTTTTGTCATTGTATAGTTCTAAACATTCCGAGAATCGTTTATGCCATCATTTCCGTCATGTGCAGACGCGTTTCGCCATTTACGGCTCATCAGTGCACCTTTGTGGAAGTGATGTCAATGTCTATACTTGCCCGCGTGTAAAGGGGTCGTGGTGTTAAACACAGATGGGAAATGATCAACACCATATGTAGGAATCAACGTTAACTAGCCACTCTATTTTATATTATTGATAAAGAAAGAGGACTTTTTGTTATAGCAACGAAACAAATGAGAACCAACAAGCGTCATAATACGACTTGGAATAAACTTTTGTAACGACAAAGTTATACCAATTATTTGATATGTTTGCACAGGCTACATACACTTTCGGAAAGTCAACATCTTTTAATCGGAGCGAAACATACGTACAAGAAACCGCGGTAATATATCTGTTGGCCACGACAGAGCTTGAATCCTACTAGCAATGTAAAATATCGACATAGTTGCCACACCGTTATACTTATA
>JARFOC010001158.1:12469-58733 GCA_031763485.1 Osmoderma eremita | reverse complement strand
CTTAGTTGCCGAAATGCGTATTCAGAGTTCTTTACTCAACAAGGTGGTAAGGGGTATTTTTTAACTTAAATTTATATCTTTTTATTAATAAATCCCTCTTAGCTAGTTGGTAAAAGTAGGGAGTTGTTTAAACAAGAAATAATGAGTTGTTACAATTGTTTGCGAATATAAAATAGATTAGTCATTATTAAGCTTTTTTTTTTACTAATACCTCTAGCTGTTGATTTTTGAATTATATTAACTAAATTTATATTAGCATTTGGGGAATTGATTATAAATATGAATCAAGCGAAATTATAACCATTTATTCTGCAGTGATATTATTTATAATACAAGGTTATCATAAAGTATGGGATATACTTCAACTTATTTTACACGACAAATTAAACGAAAAAATAAGAATCAATCAAATGTTGAAATGCAGCAATATGTTGTCCAGTACTGTCTTTCAGTTCTTCTCGCGTTTGTAGTCGTACTCCAAACACTAAACTTTTTTAAATAACACCAAAGCAAAAAATATGGTTTCAGATCAGGCAATCTTGGTGGCCATGAATTTTTAAAATGCTTATAACACGATCTTGAAAAACTGCAGTTAACAAGTCTTTAACTGAGTCGGTTATATATGCTTGGGTGTTCCATCTCGCATAAAAATTATATTTTCTGTTGCGTCCACGTATTGCAACTGGGCAATTGCATAATCTTTTGACAGTTGCTGGTATCGTTTACCCCAGATACTTTTTACGGGGCCCTGAAATCTTTGATTCGGGAATTAGTTGACAATGAGAGCCGACGTGCTCTTGAAACATATGCCTCGAATTTTATTAAATCAATTTGTGTGGTGTGGACTTCCGGATACTGCGTATTACGAAATCTTCGTAAAGCAACAGTGAAATTTCTGCGACATTCATAATAAACTAAATGCTAAACTTCTTCTTGTTTGCAGATCAATTTTTTTTTTTGAAGTTCAACTCTTTTGACTTTACGTTAAAATCCGTTGTATTCAAGAATAAATCACTAAATTAAATAGCTGTCATGACGAAACGTTTGTTTTAGGTAGGCACACTAAAATTTCATTATCGTAGCAACTACGACCAAATTCCTACTTGCAATTATTGCTAAAATTGTGTAAGAACTTAAAGTATATCTCTTAACTTGCGACAACCCGATATATTTAATTTCGTTATACACTGTTTCCACAAACACAAGACAAAAATAATTATACTTTGACAGTTGTCAAATTCACAGAACGAAATTGAATTGCTAAACCAGATTTTGTTGTTGTAATAATTGTAATAATTTACTAAAATACGTAGGATTATCGAGGGGAAATTCTGCACTTTATTGTTTGTATAGGTGGCATTCAGACGTCACTTTATTATTCACATAACCTACAAAACTCAACATGTCTAATATGCCCGATATACATATACTGATTACTTTCAACGGAAGAGCACGTGACCATCAATTTTAAGTTGGCGTTTACTGCCAAATTGGAGATAATGAAAGCGAATGTTTTTGTAAGTTTTGACAGATTTTATGAAGATTAGATACCACATATTTTCATGTCATTCTGCCAATAAAATCAAAAATTGGATATGTAATTGTCAGTTGTCTCTATAAAGACAGACGTCGAAAAACGGACAGAGACAATACAAAAGAAAGGCGAAATAACAACATAAGAATCCTTTGAACTAGGGAGTTTTATGTTACAACCACGCCTCGTTTGAAATAAAACACTCAATAGTATTATTTTATGGATGAATTATTATGAAATATTAAAATAATATAGAATATAATAGCATAGAAATAAACACAACGGATAATGACATGATAAATAAGATGGCAAATCATGCAGTAAATTTCAAATTGTTTGAAAATGTTAGACAGCATTGGGGAATAGCAAGTGAGATAATAAACACACTGTTAGGATTACTCCTCCCGCACAAGTATTAATTAATAGTTCTATACGTTAATCTTGCAATCAGTGGGACACAAATAGTCCCGTAAAAGCCTGCATAGCCTTCGAAGGCGCGAACAGACTATACATGGTACAAATTTTGGAAAGTTTGTCTTTTATTTTGATTATTTTCAAGTTTTTATCGGCGAAGTACGTATTCAAAATTAGCAAAAAATGTAAACAATCTTGGGAGCTATTGTTGTTACTTGGGTTATGCATAATAAATGGTTATAATAATAGTAATAAGAAAAGCAAAGAACTTAGCTTTTAAATTGTAAATTTGCTTTCTCGTCTAACTCCTCCAAATCCTTTCTGTGCGGTAATTTAACTATTTATTTTTGCAAACTTTACAAAAGCTAAACTAATACGGCTTCTGAAATGAATAAAAAAATGCTTTATAATTAATATTCTATCGGA
Organism: Osmoderma eremita; assembly: GCA_031763485.1. Taxonomy (NCBI): domain Eukaryota; kingdom Metazoa; phylum Arthropoda; class Insecta; order Coleoptera; family Scarabaeidae; genus Osmoderma; species Osmoderma eremita. Next base: position 56,359 of record JARFOC010001158.1, on the reverse strand, counting down.
ATAACAACACACTACATGTTTTTCACGTCTTATCGTCTCGAAACAAAAATGTTAATACAAAACCTAGACGAAATAATTTTATTACTATTTTCTTTTTATTACCACTGCATGAAAATATCCTGGGCCATCGTGTTGTTGAAATTAGGATACTTACTGTTAATTGTCTAATTGGTGTGCTGTGCTTATGACTAACTCTCGCGGCGGAAAGACTTGATTGATAGAACACTAACTCCAAAATAAATAAATCGAAACGTCTAGAATGCAACGAATGCAAAAGTATCTCTTGGAAAACAAGCGAAATCCCGGACTGACGAATTAATACTACTACTATTACTACAAATTAGAGATGGCATCGTCCTTGTATGGAATGTTACAGCATGCGCAAGCAAGCGGTGAGCATGGATATTATTACACCCAGTGTGTATAGATATAAAAAAAATGTTTATGGAAATGACTGGCTGCTACTGCTGGCATATCTAATAATAATATCAATATAAAAAAGTATTGAGTCTTTTCCCTTTCTCGTTATTATTTTGCAGTGTTTTTTTTGTGTATTTATTTATTTTTTATTCATTGATTAACACGAAATCATTTATATACGGACAAAAATAAAATAAGCCTTTATCTGAACCCGTTTAGTACAAGACTTATGTAATAATTTCTGTCCTAGAAATGCATGTATATAAACGCCACCTTCTGATTATTAACTGAATTATTCAAATTGATTTTTATTCGCTTTTTTCGTGCGTATATTATAAAGAGTACAATTTCTATGATGATTTTTGTAGAGCGCTCGCGGTAGCGACCATTCCAGACAGAGTAACGTGCTACCGGATCTCTTAAATCAGACCAATGACAGTCCGGGAACGCCCTCCTCCAGGGACAAGTCTCAGAGCGAAGAGGTAAGTGAGGCGAGGGCGTGTTTTCGACTTGACTCGATGTTTTTAACCCGTCTGCGAACTAAAAACTAAACATTTTTGGCGGGAAATATATAATAACGCTGATTAACATGTTATTTTAATATTGTTTTATTTATAGTAACATGCGAGAAAAATTTTATTTTTATGAAATAAAAAAAAAGTTAATTAGATAAGATGATCACTTCTTAGCTAATTAGCTTAATAGTTAGGTACATGGAATACAAAAAATAAATAAACATAGATTTGCGATCGATATTTGACAGTTGTGAAATGTCATTTCCCAAGCAGCAAAATTCAAATTTGCCGCAATTATTTTTAGTAACTTCAACTTAAGGACATTACAATAGCCATTAATCCAATACAAAATTGTAGGTAATTTTATGATGTAATGTTGAAGTTACTAAAAATAATTGCGGCAAATTTGAATTGTGCTGCTTGGGTTGTCATTGCAAGTTTTTTTATGGCGACTTGATTTCTTTATTTAATGAAATGTACGGGAAATTAGAGACCGACATATGGGGTGATGCATTAGTGTGGCAAAGCTCGATATATGCGTTAACATATACAATATCAAAAATAGTTATTTAGGGAAATTGTTGACATTTTAAAATTATTATTTACTCTAAAACGCATACATGGGGCGTACGTTAAAAAGGTGCGGTTTATTTGGGTAATTCCGTTTGTTGGTTTTGTTTGTTTCTGTTTGTTGGGTTGTTCGGTATTTTCATATATAAAGAGCGTTTCATATCACCAGGGTGAATCAAACATACGTTTTCTTAAATGGAACACCTTGTATATTATTTCGGATTTAGATTATTAGATATATTTGGGGTGTGAGGCATGTGCTTAATCTAAATCTGAAATAATATATAGGGTGTTCTATTTGCAAAAATGTATGCTTGGTTCACCCTGGTGATATGGAACATTCTGTATATATGAAAATAATTTTAAAATGTGAAGTTTAAGACTGTCTACAATTTTCGTAAACACCTTTTTTTGATATTTCCATATATCGAGCTTTGCTACACTAATGCGTCACCCTGTATGCGTTTAACATGTCGAGTCTTGTGAGAAATATTGTAAAAAAAAAATCTGCTTTGTGTGAAACTGATCTTATAATTTTTTTCCACTCATCAATGTTGGTGTGAAAATTTACTACCCTAACACGATGGCTTCATACCATTAATTCATCAACCGTGCATTCATTCGTACGTTACATTTTCATTTTTGCGTTCCTCTCCACGTTTTTCCTCATTTTTTTTTTAATTTTTATTACTAATATAATGTTTTTAATGTCTTTCTCTTTGGTTTTTGCCTAACTGAGTGACCCACCGTTACACGACATAAAATCAACAGTAAGTATTAATACAAAAATCAATAAATCTCTAAATAGTGTATTTTACATCTACTGCATAATATAATCCATCCTGTTGTACCTCCTTTTTTCTATTCGAATGAATCTGCCCACTAATCAGCAATGCGTTTCGAAACCGTAGTAGTCTCCCTTATTATTTATTACTCATTTATTGTACGTTACACAGTTTTATATTAACACCAGTATCATCAGTTGTTGTCTAAATATAATATGTGATCTCTTTTTTATTATACTATAATCCATGATTTTGTTTTCGTTTTTTTTTGTCTCGTTTGTTGATTACTCTGTACTTTCGTTTGTTTTATTTTTTTAGTTGGGGGGAAACTAATGGGAAAGACTAATATTGTACCTATTCCGGTAGATTATGTTTTCTTAAATCCAGTTACATGTATGTATAAGCCGCAGCGACTAACACAGGGGTTGTGTTTTGCTTGTTAATTAATAATCATTTTGTTTGCTTCTTATTTGCATACTTGTTTATACTAAAGTAATAAAATAATGTGTGTAAGTATAATTTGTGTGTTGTATTGTGATTTTATGCGTATTATTCGTATTGACGAAACTGTTATACCGATTATATTTGACACATGTCAATGTCAACGTCAATTTAGACATTTTTTTTATTAAAACAAAAAGTTCTTAATTGCGAGAAAAGCATTTTCTAACACAATACCGAATCGAAATTGAAACCGATAAAAAATAAGTAAATCGACGATCTCATACGGTGATAACCTTGAGTGCTATTTATATAATAATTGTCTGGAGACGACTAATACTCTATCTAGTTAAAAAGGTACTTGAGTTATTTTTTGTATTATTTGGGCATTGGCCCAATTTCTCACGTCTCTCCTATTTATAGATATTTTCGTGTTTATTTACTTGTGAACTTGCATACAATTAGTTGTTTTTAACATCCTTTATAATACTGTACTGAATTGAGCGTACGATTCACGAGAAAAATCGCTAATTTTGACGCACTATAACTGTAATAGTTAATTGTATTTTCCTGTCTGTACGTTCTTGTATATAATCGTGCTTTTTTGCATCGTTGTTCATATCAAAAATAACACCCCATTAACATTGTCGTCTGTCGTTTTCGTTCTAATTTTCAATCTCGTGTACCTCAAACCGTTTAATCACTAATCATTTTTCTTTCAGTACCGACAGGCTATGTCGCAAAATTCCCCTCACAAAACACCTATTAACGCTCACGCTCTTGCTTTGCAACAGAAGCAGCGATCATTCATAACTTTCGGTTTCGGAGCGACGTCGGGTCAATCTAGGCGGGAGTCGCACGTTAATGTCAACGTGACGCCGACCTCGCACGACGTCTCCTCGGATACGCCCGAGATACGGAAATACAAGAAGCGTTTCAATAGCGAGATATTATGTGCCGCACTGTGGGGTGAGTCGCAAACTAATCTCAATTATCGTAATAATAATCATTTTTTACAGTTACTTTGGGTTGGCAATGACGCGAACATCGTTTCATTATTGTATTGACTGTCAAAATTGACAGGCGACAACTGTCAAAATAATTATGTATTACCAACTTTTTGTTAAATGTTATTATCGTAACAGAAGCAATAAAACTATTTGTTATAGGCGTCAATTTACTGATTGGAACCGAACACGGCCTGATGCTCTTGGATAGGAGCGGTCAGGGCAAGGTGTATCAACTGATATCGCGCAGGCGGTTCCAACAGATGGAGGTGCTAGAAGGTCAGAACATTTTAGTCACAATATCAGGGAAGAAAAATCGCGTACGCGTCTATTACCTTAGCTGGCTCAAGAGTAAGATCCTGCGGACAGATGGATTAGTTGAGGTACGTTAATTTTGCAAAAAAAAATTACAAAACAAATTCAAAAAATTGCAATTATTATTTTAAGTATAGTTTAAGTGTAAGTGTATGTTTTCGGGATGTTTTCGCGTTGTAGTATTTATACTTTTTCGGAAGTTGTCTAAAGGCTGAAGTCTAGACTAAATTCCCAATAACACGTGCATCATTTCTTCCGAAATTTCCTTGCAGTTTCAGCAAAACATTCTTCATTTTGGTAATAAATTTTTTCAATAAATTATTTAATGATAATAACCAAGCCACCACTAATCGCAAAGCTTTTTACTTGACGTCTGTCACTATAGTACAAGATTTAATGAAGTTAGATGCAATTTAAATCGAAAGATTAAAGTTGGACACCTTTATATATATTTCATATTTTAAATTTCCGCAGCAGGTAGAGAGACGAAACGGTTGGATCAACGTGGGCGACCTCCAAGGCGCCGTCCACTTCAAGATCGTCAAATACGAACGGATAAAGTTCTTAGTGATAGCCCTCAAGGACAGTATAGAGATATACGCGTGGGCGCCGAAACCCTATCATAAATTCATGGCGTTCAAATCGTTCGCGGAACTGTCACACAGGCCATTGCTCGTCGATCTCACGGTGGAGGAGGGTACTAGACTGAAGGTGATTTACGGAAGCGCCGACGGGTTCCACGCAGTCGATCTGGACTCGGCCAACGTGTACGATATCTACCTGCCGAAACACGTAAGCAAAAAGAAGTTTTTTGATCGACTCAAATCGGACGATTTCATTTTTTCTTGTAGATACAGGGTGCTATTTGCCCCCATTGCATAGTGACATTGCCTAATAGTAACGGTATGCAATTGCTGTTGTGCTATGATAATGAAGGTGTGTACGTTAGTACCTACGGAAGAATCTCTAAAAATATGATATTGCAAGTAAGTATGCATCAACGATATCTTTCTAACTGCGAATTAAATTGTATTCGTTGATGTTGAATGTAGTTCATCCAGCGTCTAAAGATGGCGCTATCATCGGTAAAATATTTACATTTCAAGATTGTAGGAATCTATAATCATAATTCATTTAAAAAATGGCGCCATTATCAAAAGTGTTTATCGAGAATTTCTCTGTATGTACTTGTATTTTTTCCGTTAGTGGGGCGAGATGCCGACGTCAGTGGCGTACATCGGTACGGGACAGATAATGGGCTGGGGTAATAAAGCAATAGAGATCCGCTCGGTGGAGACGGGACACTTGGACGGCGTTTTCATGCATAAGAAGGCGCAACGGTTGAAGTTTCTTTGTGAGAGGAACGATAAAGTTTTCTTCTCCAGTGCTAAGAGCGGCTCCTCCTGTCAGATCTATTTCATGACACTTAACAAACCCGGAATGGCAAACTGGTAACATTAAACGCGGTAGTCAAAAACAGAAAAGAATATACCCAAACGATAAAATTAAATACATAAGAAAAATAATACCTTTTTATTATTATTACTATTATATATATTATTATTATTATATTATAATATTGTTTCTTTTTTTATGTATATTTGTTATTATATGGAAGAACTAATAGAAGAAAAGATGAAATTCTTTCGTGTTTTTTTTTTAATGTCTATTTCTTTTCAATATTTAAAATGATGTGTAATAGGTTTGAACTACAATGCGCTAGTTTGGTAAAGTGAAGTTTGATTGCGACTTGAAGTAAATTTGAATACGGTTTTGTCAAGATTTAACAATATTTCTTGTTGCCTCGTATCTTACAGTCGGTAAAACCATATTTACGCGTCCTTAAAATCAAAATAGTTACAGAAAATACAATAAATAAATAATAGGACACATTCCACGGCAATAAAATTTTAAATTTAACGCCCCAGAGAAGAGTAACTAAAATTCTTTCTATGAAATTTTACTGACCACGCAAATAGATTAACTTGTGTTTAACAATATAGCGACGAAAAATATCAAAAGAATAGCATTTTGCTGTTCGGATATTTTTCCTACTTACTACTATTTAGAATTCTGAAAATATTAAACTGAATGCTCTAGTCTCCGACCGTTTCAAGCATAAACTAGTCATATTAGCAACGATCTTTTACGAATAATATTAAAAATGGAAAATTCTATGGAGGACCGATCATTTTTGATATTATGCTGTTAAACGTTGTTCGCTTAAGAATGAATGGAGTAACATCTAGATTATTTTAAATTTGAAAAAAAGCAAATTTTACGTTGTATTAAAGAAATATATAATTATCCCAAGATAATCACAATATATAATTTAAAAGTAGTTGTAGTTCAATCCTAATATAATTTAATATGTATTTTGTACTAAAAAAATTTTATATTTTTTGATAAAAATCCTAGTAAATATAACAAAAATAGCAATAAATGCTCTTACTGTTTTGATTTAAATTTTCGTATTCACATAGAAAAATGTTTATTTTGCAATATTATTATTCTTATTATGTATTATTTCCTCTCCGATCCTGTTTAAAATCTCCTATTGTGTGCGCAAGCCTTTTTTACTTGTGTCATTCGGATAGTGACAAGCAACGGGAGATCTTAAATGGAACCATCTTCTTAAAGGAGACAATATATCGACTCGGAAGATATATTAATTATTAATAATTATCTATTGCATTTATTAATTATAAAGTATCTGACACACACGCAGTCTCTCGGTGCCAACCAGTTTGTTAGGAGACCTAAACGGAATGCTCATTAAAGTAATTAATTAGAGATTGTTAAATGTATAAAACAAAGTGAAGTAAATAAAAATAAAACTCACGGTTAATCTCAGATTTTTTTGAATAAATGAAAACCAGAAAAAAATGGAAATAATGTAAATGACAATGAAACAAAGATATTGTATCCGACATTTTTGTACATATACATTTAGTAGATACTCAAAATTTTGCTAGTAAAGTAATTATTATCCTATTATTACTATTTTACTTACTAATGTAAAAAAAAATGTGTAGTTAATAATTTCAGTATAAAAAATGGAATTCTGAAATCTGCACAACAACGTGTAATAGTTGTGATCATATTTTCTTTTTCCGTTGGTTTAAATAAACACAGAATTATTACGAGAAACTTACTATCTACAGTTTTATACTAAACGTAAAATTAGGAAACGTCAACATATACCATAATATATTATTATCATCCTATGTGCATTATTTTTATGTTGCGGTGCAATTAAGACTGTTTTTTATTATTATTGTACAACGTATTCATTTTATTTTGTCTATTCAAAATTTTAATAAACCGATCCCAACCACTAAACAGCTTATCAAAAGGCCGTGTATCAAATATAGCGAATATCTGTTTAGAAAATCATTTTAAAATGTAAAAATGGCCTCCGCTCTCTTTTTACACATCTGGTATACAAAAATTGGACCTCGCAATGAATATATGTTTCCAATAAGAGAACTGATACGAACAAGAAAAATCGATAGAACAAAATGAATTCGTTGTGTGTATATGTATAAAAATAAGGTAGACGCAGAAGATTATATCACCTCGAAAGGTAGAGTTTTATAGTAACGACAGTATTTACAAAAATACATCTTCAGCAATGCCTTGTCGGTAACAAACAAACAAATCTGCTCTTTGTATATAACGTTCTGTGTCTGCATATTTAAATGTTTGTCGTGGTAAATCACCGGCTAAGTTTATATATTTTACTCTCTTATTCTTTTTAATTTTTCCAAAGAATTGGTATAAGTGTGATTTTTTATAAAGTAGTTTAACAATTTATTATTATCATAATCCGTAAATTTAAAGCTATCATTTTATTAATATAATTATTAAAGAAGTTGTATATTACCCAGGTGTTTTATTTTAATATATTTTATTACTTGCGAAATACCGAGAAACTTATATTTTTTAATTTGAAATACACGCCCGTAACAGTAGATAATTCATACCAACCTTAATGGTTTTATTTGGTAATATTGCTGTTTGGTACCCGATTCTCGGCTCGCGGGCATTTTATTCGTTTGCGCGGTGGACAATTTCAGATTTCCTTTAATATTTTTTTATACACTTATTGGTAAAAGTTAGTAAACACAACTTTATATTTCTTTATATGTAAATTTATTTTACTGCTGTTAGTGCTTTTTGAACAATTCATCTAGTTTCAATATATTTTTAACGTTGGCAATACTGCCATGCAACTTGCCCGCCAATTTACTTATTTTGCTTGTGATTTTTAAGCGATTTTAACCTATGTAGTAGTGTTTTAATTATTTATCTTGATTTTAATATATCTTGAACGGTTTTAAAATAGAAAGAAAGTTGCGTGTCTGCCTGTTGTACATATCGTGTAAAAATGAGTGTTAGAAACTACGAGAAAGACAAAGGTATGTCCGTTTATAAATTAGTTGATTTTCATTTACTTCTTGATATCGTTACAGAATCTTTAAAAACATTTCTAATGGAGTATTGTGTACAAGATGATAAAGGGAAGAACTTCAAATACTGCCATCAACTAACGAAATTAGCACACAGAGAACAAACTGCGATGTACGTCGAATTGGATGATCTACATGAACATGATAATGAATTGGCTGAAGCTATCGTCAATAACACGCGCCGGTACGTTAATATGCTGTCGGATATTATTTACGAGTTATTGCCCACTTTCAAAGAGCACGACGTAGTAGTACAGGATGCTTTGGATGTTTACATCGAACATCGACTGATGATGGAAAATAGAATGAGGCAACAGAACGAACAAAGAAGTGCCCAAAATAAATTCCCGCCGGAGTTAATACGTCGATAGTATGTGCTTAAAATGTAAGTAAATTCTAAGAGTTAAATTCTGTAGCTGTGAACATTTTTAGTGAAGTGTATTTTAAAGAATCGAGTACGCATAAGATTATACCGATTCGCGAAGTTAAAGCGGAACATATCGGAAAGCTCGTAACTGTACGCGGAATCGTCACACGTTGCGGAGACGTTAAACCCATGATGAGTGTCGCCACTTATACTTGTGATCAATGCGGTGCCGAAACTTATCAGCCCATAAACGGCTTGAGTTTTATGCCCATTGATGTTTGTCCTAGTGAAGATTGTCGAGTGAATAAATCAGGGGGTCGGTTGTATTTACAGACGCGAGGATCGAAGTTTGTAAAGTTCCAAGAGATACGCATACAGGAATTAGTAAGTTTCGTAATGGCGATTGTTTGTGATTGGGTAAAAATGTGCTTATATTTTAGAGTGATCAAGTACCCGTCGGACACATCCCAAGATGTTTAACGATATTTTGTAGAGGTGAAACTACACGGCACGCTTTACCTGGGGATCACATTGCGATTACCGGTATTTTTTTACCTTTAATACGAACGGGATACAAACAAATTTCTGGTGGATTACTCTCAGAAACTTATTTGGAAACTCATGTAAGTTAACTTATTAAAAAATTAAAAATACATACAATTAATAACTTTTTATTTATATTGCCATTATTACTTATAAATAGAAATTGTATCTAGCAGAACAGTAAAGACAGTTTTTCAAATATTTTTTTCTATTTGCAACACTTGTTGATGTAATAAGTATCCATATTTAACAAAATAGTTTTGCAGAGAGTAGTTTCGTTAAACAAATCTTCTGACGACGAAATTGCTGCTGCCACTTTAACACCGGAAGAGCTAGCTGTTTTAACCGAGGATGATTTCTATACAAAACTTGCGGTATCCTTAGCACCAGAAATCTATGGCCACTTGGACGTTAAGAAAGCTTTGCTCCTGCTATTAGTTGGCGGAGTTGATCGAAGACCGGATGGCATGAAGATTAGAGGAAATATAAACATTTGTTTGATGGGAGATCCTGGTGTAGCTAAATCCCAATTGCTTGGATACATTACTCGTCTTGCTCCCAGAAGTAGGTCTTCAGATATTAATTGTTTAAAATTATGATTCTTGATTGTTTTAATTTATTTTGATTTCGCCATTTTGTGTTAGGTCAATATACTACGGGACGTGGTTCATCTGGTGTGGGTTTAACCGCAGCCGTTATGAAAGATCCAATGACCGGAGAGATGATGCTCGAAGGAGGAGCACTTGTATTAGCCGATCAAGGTGTCTGTTGTATAGACGAATTTGACAAAATGGCTGACGGTGACCGTACAGCCATACATGAAGTTATGGAACAACAAACGATTAGCATCGCAAAGGTATAAGTCTGTTCTGTGGATTCTGCCTTTTATACAGTTTGCCGTATCCAATCAATCTCTTCGGATATTCTTTTCGGCTACTTATTTGTGTGATTTTATTAACACCAATTTTTCAACTGGAGCTCTTTTGCTTAGCACTTTTTGCTCTAAATTTTATTACGACTAAGCAATCATCTGTAGCAATTTGTTTTAACATCTATTATTTGCCCGCGGAAATTTTTTTCAGTGATTATATAGTCAATCTTTCATTAGTAATAAACTAAATTTTTTTCAAATCCAAATAACGTATCGTTTACTTTTGAACAGGCTGGAATTATGACGTGTCTAAACGCTAGGGTCTCGATATTAGCCGCTGCCAATCCTGCATATGGTAGATACAATCCAAAAAGAACTATCGAACAAAATATACAATTACCAGCGGCACTGCTTTCACGTTTCGATCTATTGTGGCTGATACAAGATAAACCGGATCGAGACAACGATTTAAGATTGGCCAAACATATTACCTACGTCCACCAGCACAGCAAACAACCCACTACGGACACGCAAGTCCTCGGCATGCAAGTTATGAGAAAATATATCGCTCTGTGTAAGATGAGGGACCCTGCAATACCCGAAGCGCTGACAGACTTTATAGTGTGTAAGTCTAATGACAGTATGACATCGAATGAAATCTTTTTTTTTATTAATTTTTATTATTTCAGCTGCTTACGTTGAACTTCGAAGAGAAGCACGCAATTCTAGAGACGTGACTTTTACGTCGGCCAGAAATTTGTTGGGAATCCTACGTTTATCTACCGCTTTAGCTAGATTGCGATTATCCAATATTGTGGAAAAGGATGACGTGAATGAAGCGATAAGATTGATGGAAATGAGTAAAGATTCCTTAAATCAGACATTCGAAGCGAGAGGGCAGAGGTATTCACGTGTCATTTACCTACAACATTTCTATTAGTCTTCGTGTTGCTAATATTTTAACCGTTTCAGACCGATGAATGTCAGTGATAAGATATTTGCAATCATACGTGGGTTGGCGGGTGACGATAAAACTGTAAAAGTATCAGATGCTATCGAAAAATGTGCCAGTAAAGGATATAATCCGGATCAAGTCGACAGTTGCATAGAGGATTACGAAGAATTGAACGTTTGGCAAATCAATCAAACACGTACCAGGATTACTTTTATCTAAATTCACACCGAATCAAGTGTTACAGATCTGACTTGATTCTCAATATTTTAAAACAGGTTTAATTCGTTTTTTTTTAAATATATTTTGTTCGCACTATTTCTAATTTGTGTTTTTTGCAAGATGTAACGTTTGCGATAATAAAAAAAAATAAAACAAGACTTTTTGTTTCTAAAATTCAATATTTACAAAAATGATTAAAGTGATTTAAGAAAAAACGAAGCAAAGATAAAATCCAGTTAAAACAATTCATACAGCATCTATTTCTGAATCGCAATCTTCATTTTCATCGAACAAAACTGGTTCTTGCGAATTCTTAGTCCGTATAAGCGGTGCGAACATTTCGCCCAAATTGATCTTATTAAATCCAGAACGATTCAAAAATTTCTCCACTTTATTTCTTAAGAGATTATATCCATATTCCAAACTGGGATCAACGTGGACTTCTAGAATTTACAACAGAAGAATTTAAATACCAGATTTACCTTACCGCATTCACAATAACACTTACTTTTACCACCTTTATTTAGCTGAAACAAATATTGGAAATACGACAACTGCATATGCAAATCCTTAGCGGAGTATTTCACATACATAATGCTCTCCTTACACATGCTGCACAACGAATAGTTCCCAGCCAAATTAACAGTTATTAAATTAGTGTCATTGAGGCAAGCGGGATCTTCACAAGTCATTTCGAATTTATAAAACTTCTTTATGTAACTGTGTATCGTTAAAGTTAATTGATTTTCAACGTATGGCAAATATTCTCTAGGTCGAATCGAGCACTGATCGTTGGCACACTTATTCAAGAAGTAAAATTTAGTATGTACCGGCTCGCTAACTTTATTCTCAGCTTTGCAAGAGTAGCAATAGAAGATAAACGGGTCACAATTCCGATACTTAAGACTGTCGTTATACTGAATGTCTTCGTTTTCAGTTGCTTCCTTTGGTTTTTTATAATTTTTTGCGTCGATTCCCAACCATGTTGCGATTTGGTAACCGTCCAATCCCGGGATGGGCTCGCACAAACGGGATATCACCGGAAATACTTGCTGACTCAAATAATATTGTATATCCACCTTTAACGTGTCCGAACTGTGTAATTCATCGAGATGATAAGCTCGTTGAGTTGCTGCTGCATTGGTACCATTATCACAAATTATGTATTCTACTGTATCACCGTTCTGCATTTGTTTACCACCTTTTTGATTGTACCGCAGTGCTACTTGTACATGGGCTAAAGAAATTTTGTTTGAATATTCCCTAGGATTTTTTGTCAGTTGTTTCGTTATCTTTAGTAAGGATAAAGGAACCAAGTTATTTTCCAGATCGTTCTTTACTTTTAATAAGTGATTTTGGACGTTCTCGATTTTTTCTTCCAAAGTATCAGAGTTCAAGATATAATTTAGTATTACCTCTCCACATTTAGCAGATAATTGAGACCAATCCCTTCGCACGATATCCAAACCCTTACGGTCTTGTGTCAGTTTCATTTCCCCAGACTTGCTTTTGGACACGATAACAGCGGCATATTTCTTTTTCTTCAACATCAACAAATACTTAAACACTCCATCAATATCTAATTCCACTTGTCGGTACAACTTATTAATTTCTTGTTTAATTTTAATTCCGATCTTAAAAACATCATCGTAATCTACAGAATTCGTATTTATCATTATACTATCCGTGTCTCCATAGATTACTTCAAATGACATCTTTTCAACGGCATTTTTGGTGTTTGTAAGTATCTCTCGCCCCTTCTGGGTGATAAAAGCTGCTAAATCTTTAGCAAAGAATCTGGAATTTGAAAATCCGAGACACCCGTACATGCTATTTGCCGTTAATTTTAGAGCCGTTTGTCGAATGTGATATTGCACGTACAATTCTTTGGACGGATCAATATTCTTCATTAGTTCTTTAACTTGTCTCCGGCTTTCGACTAATTTACGTATTTCTGTGGGCAAAATTCCCGTTAATTTATTCTTGTCAGTTAGAAAACTGCACGAACCATCAGTATTATAGGTGATCGTTGTAAAACATACATTATATTCTTGTATAATGCTTGGATATAAGGAATTGAAGTCCATTAGCAATATTAGCTGATCATAGAATCCGACTTTCGGATCTAGAACTAATCCACCGGAATATGTCGCCTTCTTACGTTTGGCCTTGGACGATTCTGTTGTTTCCGATGTAATTTCTTGGTTTTTCTTCTGGTAACTTTTATCAGGGACTAAATAATCCTTTTCTGTAAATGCGTGTAATAATAAAAACTCGTTTCTTTCAGAACGACCACCTAGTAAAGTACGAGACATTACATTTCCGGCAATATTAGTGATTTGCAAAGCCAACGGTATTACATTTAATTCGTACATCATTTGTAGAATATAAGCAGTCTCTTGCATTGTCATCACTATCAATTGTAGTATCTTGCTCGATGATTGATACATACTTGGTATAACGTCAGGTTCCATTTTTTCCATTGCTTCCTTTTGCTTTTCAGAGATTTTTAAAACATTATGACAGAGCGTAGGGAGATCGAAGGATCGAGATCTGATTAACTCTTTAGCAGAACCTTTTATATCACATAGTAATCTTCCGCAAAATAATTCACGCGCGAACCTTTCTTTTTGAGGGAATTCGCTCCTTCTGAGACGACTCAGTTTGCCAAACGAGTTAACTTTGCATTGTCGCAGACGTGAACACAACAAGTCTAAGCCGTATCCTTGCATGTCGTGGCCTATAATCAAATCCGGATCTATATTTGAGAACTGTACAATAAAATAATTTAAAAGGGCTTTTTCAGACTCCATTCTTTGTATACGTGTGCCTTTATAATCTTTTAGTGCTTTATGGATATCAAGGGGCAATGATATGTTACTAGGTCGACTCAATACTGGAAAATATAAAAAGTTTCTTTTAAAATTTCTATACCTAATGGCATATTTACCACAAAAATGCTGTTGAAACAGAGATTTCGGAACCTGCTTGTCGATGCAGTACTTATTTTGCACTAAGCAAGTAATCATAACAATCTCATTTTGTGCTCCAAATTTCCCATGGGTTACGATCGCTCGAGAGTTGATTGCTAGCGCAACCAACGGGGGTGGTGACTGTGTTCTGCTGATGTCATCAATGCATAAATTAGACACCTTCATGCAATTCACTTCTAATTTACACCAGCTAACATGATTGCTAACTGGTTCTGGGTTGATCACTTTCAACCAACAAGGGCCCTTAATTTTTTGATCGAGTAAAATTATTTCCAAGTAACTGGTGTTCAATCCAAATATTTTTGAATAGGTGTCCCCGGTTTGGTATTCTGTTGGAATTCCTGGTGATTTTGCCTAGGGATTTATAGTATTTATAAAATTAAGAGCTCAAATATACTAATGATCATTTTGAGGATGAATATTTCGAATTAAATGAATAATGGAGCAGACTGTATATATTTACACCAATATAATCGAAACTGTAATAAAACACTTACCGGATATCGCACTTCCAAATAATCGGAATGTGCTGGAACATCTGGGTCGAACACATACTTTTTTTCAGTTTTCTTCGATTTAAACCCACCCAATTTTAAATTATCCGAAACAGATTTAAAATCACGATACACGTCTAGAAGGGTTACAGGTTTAGTTGGATCAGATCGATGCTAGAAAGCCACAAAATGGATATCAGCTACGAAGTTGCTTTCAGGGCGCGGAAAATTGAACAATTTTTATTCGTTCCCGAATGAATCAAATGTGAACAAATAAAATTTCTGATTCACGAACCGAATTTTTCCACGCCCTGCTTAGATATGAAAAGAATTTTTGTATTTAATATTTTAAACATCACTGCTTATGTCGCCTTAATCTTTGTAATCTATGTAAAAACAATGTAACTTACAAATTGCCTTGGAAGTAAAAATATTTTCCTTTCCACATTTCTCACAGGCACGCAGCAGCTAACATAGGTCTTTTTGGCTTCGCAGTATGTTTTACCGAAGAAAAATACAACACCGGGCTGTGTCTTTCGGTCTTCGAACGCATCCCACCAATAAAATTTGAAGATTTTCTTACCGTCGCTGTCAGTATCCAGTGATAAGTCAGATAAATCTATTTTAATATTGGTTGATACGTCTTCATTGTTGCTCCCCTCTTGCAGAGTGTTCCAACCACTTAATAGTTGTTCTTCTGTTACTTCTGCTTCAATAGTGGGTTTTGTAACGTTTAAATCAATATCGTCGAATTCCTCAATGACGCTCATGTCAAAATCATCGTTTAACATATTTTCAGTGCAATCAGCAGTCATACTTTGATTTTTATCTTGATTTGTTTCTACCTCTTCATTTCTTTCTTGTACAAAATCATCTTGTGTATGACTTCCCTTATTAGACAAACCAGAATTTTGCAAAATACTTGTTTTTAATATATTTTCAGGGTTTATTATACGTTTCCCAACTGTACTCCCCTTACTAAATATTTTTAGAGTATTTTCGGCATTAACTTGCTCAATAGTATTGTCCTCACCCATCTCGTGGGTTATTGCTTGAACATTATCAATTTTCAATACTTGATTCGGACTTTCAACAGACATATTAACTTTTTTTGTCATTTTAATTTTAGATGGCTTTGGAACAGCAAATGACTTCATATATTGTCTGACAGATTCTTTTTCGGCATCTAATAAATTATTGGCAGTCTTTGCATACTTACTAGGTTGTGCTGCATCTGATTGGGGCTCATCAATTTCTTGAATTAATTCTGATAGAATATCATCATTTTCAATACTTTTTTCCTTAAATATATATCGCAACTGTCTTTATGTATAATAACAATCACATTTACATACCTCTGTTTTCTTTGACACTATATTTGATAACATAAATTGTATATTTCCTTTTCCTGCGGTCTCAGAAATGGCCTTTCTCTTTTTCGACGCTGGTTTAGAATGTTTGGAAGATGCAGCGATTGATTGGGAATCAAGATCATCATCGAAGATATCTCTGCCATCCTCAATATATCCACTACCGTCTTTAAAAAACATTTTTTAACAATATCTTAGTAATAGAAACGCTGTTTATACCATCATCAACAATCCAATCTTCGTCTTGACGAGATAACACTTTTTTGTTGTACTCTTTCTCATCCACAACTTCATAAACATTATCTATTTCTGATATGTTATATTTGTTTTTGGATCCTTTTAATTCTTTTAATCTTTGTAGAGCCGCAAACCGACCCTTTTTGTCCTCTTTCTTACGTTTAGATCTTGATTCAACCACTTAAATATAATTAAAAGAAATTAGGATTTAAGTTAACATGTATGAAAATCTTGCATGTATTAAATACCTGTTTCCATACTGCTTAGTATGTATATATTTTTTTCAATTTAAAAATTAGAACGATTTGTTAAATAGGTTCCGTACTTTTGCAAGTTCTATTTGACTTTGAATTGGCGGGAAACTTTTAATTCTAACCTTTCAACTGTTTTGTTTTACAGCGCTACCAACTCAAATTCAAAACCAATATTGGTAAATCTACCCGAAAGTTTATTATTGCTGTCTTTAACTATTCTTCTTCTTTTATAATTAGAATAGATTTACATCCTCCTTATTTGGCACTACTAAAAATTGTTCAAAAGCAAATGTAACTCGGAGTTTTGCTAATGATATTTGTTTTTCTTACATTGGCATGCTGCATAGACAGTCGACGAATAAGTGACGAAAACAAGAAATAGCTGCAACTTCCCTTCATTTTCCTAGTATCCGAAAGGTATGTTCATATCTTAAAGTTTTTAATGTTATCCTTCAAAATTTTAGTCGTTTATTATCATCCTTGTATGTAAACTCATTGTAAATAATATGTCTTATTTATTTAATTAGTTAATATGCATATTTTGCAAAATATACGCCAGGAAAGAGTAATCTATGAGATGTAAGGTTAACACCACTTAACATATCCTAATATTCCAGCGTGACCGAAGATGGGCCGCGTAATTCGTGCTCAACGTAAAGGTGCGGGATCCGTGTTCAAATCGCATACCAAACGAAGGAAAGGAGCGCCGAAATTGCGGTCGCTAGACTACGCCGAGAGGCATGGGTATTTAAAAGGTGTCGTTAAAGACATCGTCCACGACCCAGGTCGTGGCGCTCCTCTGGCCCTTGTACACTTCAGAGATCCGTACAAGTTCAAGACTAGAAAGGAATTGTTCATCGCTCCAGAGGGAATGTACACTGGGCAGTTTTTGTATTGTGGGAAAAGAGCTAATTTACAAATTGGTAAGTCAATGTTGATTTAGATTTACTGCATTAGTTTCCTTATAATTTGCCTTTCAGGGAATGTATTGCCCGTTGGATCAATGCCGGAAGGCACAATAGTTTGTAATTTAGAAGAGAAAACTGGTGATCGTGGAAGATTAGCACGCGCATCAGGAAACTATGCAACCGTAAT
Organism: Osmoderma eremita; assembly: GCA_031763485.1. Classification (NCBI taxonomy): domain Eukaryota; kingdom Metazoa; phylum Arthropoda; class Insecta; order Coleoptera; family Scarabaeidae; genus Osmoderma; species Osmoderma eremita. The sequence goes on along the minus strand of JARFOC010001158.1, from coordinate 38,436 downwards.
TGCACACAACCACGACACAAAGAAAACCAGAGTTAAATTACCATCTGGGGCAAAAAAAGTGATTCCATCAAATAACAGAGCAATGGTTGGTAAGTGATAGAAATTATTTGGTATAATAATTATATATTTTAATGATGATTTCTGACTCTCTGATTGTTTCTGATTATACTTAGAGGCTCTTTCTGATGAATCCAATTATTTTAATTGATAAGATCTTCAAGAATCAATTATGATTAGTTTAATGTTCGATTTTTAGGGATCGTTGCTGGTGGTGGGCGTATAGATAAACCAATCTTGAAAGCCGGTCGCGCCTATCACAAATACAAAGTTAAGCGTAACTGCTGGCCGAATGTACGTGGTGTTGCTATGAACCCTGTAGAACATCCCCATGGTGGTGGTAACCACCAGCATATAGGTAAAGCTTCGACGGTTAAGAGGGGAACTTCTGCCGGTCGCAAAGTTGGTCTCATTGCCGCTCGTAGGACTGGTCGTATTCGTGGTGGTAAAGTTGAGTCCAAGAAAGAAGATTAGATGTTTAAATACTGTTTATAAAGGTTATCTGTATGTGATTATTGTAATAAAAGTGTATCGATAACTTAAAATTTTTGTATTATTTTTTCTATCAAGAAAAATGTAAGAAAATAAGTTACATAGTATTTATTCCAATAGGCGTCGCGATGTTTAATCATTTAGGGCGTCTATCTTTGCGGCGTTTATTTCGAATAAAACCAAATCCTCATTTTTATTTGCTATCCATCTCAAAGCAATTGCATTGCAACTTAGTTTTGATACAAAACAACACGGAATTCAATCTGAATCACTGGATGTGGTTAACGGGGATTCCCCTACCTACTTGATGTTGATTGTGCGCACTTCGCGTAAAGATGCGGCGGTTCTTAATCTTAAAAAACATTCCACACCTCATAAATACATCATAGCTCTGTCCCAGTACACGCTTTGCTGACGGTTCGTGATGACGTAAATTAATCGGACAGCAAATTGCAGAAATATGTTTTTTGATTGGTTCACGTCAGCAAACCGTATGCTGGAACAGAGCTCATATATATAAATTATTCGTATTTCGTCAACGAAGTTGTCAGCCTTGTATAACAAAATTGTAAGAGATTGTATTTGTAATGACACTTAATTTTGGACACTCCGTATAGGCATAGGATATGGATTTTGACTTTTGACAGTTGCTGTATGAAATAATTCACGGACTGTCATTCCGTAAAATAGTTTAGAAATAAAATCAAGCACACGAACAACCATCAACGACTGTCAGGCCCGTATGAAAATTATCAAATGCCATTTTCTCATTCATCATTTCCGTAAATTTTCAGTGCTCAATCTTAAAACGGAACGCAGAAACAAATAAAAGTGTGAAATAATCCAAATAATTAATTAGGTGTTCGCCCGTTCTTCGCACCTATCGGGGACTACTCGAACTAATTACCGAAGACTGCCATTTTTGTTAGACTTGCGCGTATTGATACCCGTTTCATCCATCGTGAAATTGACGCCTTTTGTGCTTTTGCCAAAGACGCTTGATATAGTTTTTCGGGATTTAAGGAACATTAACAGTAAGGAGTTCCAATACTAGTACTGATTTGTAGTAATATGAGTAATGCACCCAACCACAATGGAACAGGTCTAGAGCAGCAGGTAAGCGTTTTGCGATTTCTACGACTAACATCCACGTTTTTAACGACCCGAAATGTTGGACAATGGAGGTCGGCTAAGTCTTTCTATCGATCGTTGCAACGAACTCTAACAATTTCCAACACTTGCCCACGATAAATACAGCTATCGGAAACGCGATCGTTTATATTTTTAATGTTACTATTAATTTTCATCTGCTGTCACTTTACAATTTTAATCATTTTAAGTTGAAAATAAAATAATTACGATCGAACTTCTGGAGATGTGACACTAAAGGGATGTTTACTTTTAGTTTGCTGGTCTGGACTTGCAGAGCTCTCAGAGCGTCAGCAGGTACATACCTCCTCATTTGCGAAACAAGTCGCAAAATCAATCCGATAACAGTAACAGCAACGCAGACAGAGATCGTGGTGACACTCGAGGTGGTAACGTTAGAAATTCTTATAGCGGCCGCGGCCGGGACTCGAGGAACGACCGTCAAACAGACTTTTCAAGTTTTAATAATACAAGGTATGTGGTGTCGTTCTACTTTTGTCAAGTGGGTGGTGAATCACCAAAGTTTAACACATGATTCAATGGTATACATATAAAAAGAATTATCATTTCAGTGTTAATTCTGATTGATTCGAATTAGTTTGTAAATTTTTTACGTGAATTGATTTAATTTTTATCATATATTGCCTGATCGCATGGTAATCACATGTTTGTTTACGGATTATTTCTCATAACATTTTTGGAGTGGTGCGTTGAGTCATCAATTGCTTAGATATTTGTATTTTTTTTAATGTGATAAAGTTCAATTTTTTTGTTTTGACTCATCTTGCATTGTTTTTATCTGAAATATGATGCTCACCTGTCTATTCCCTTGTAGTTTGATTATACAGCTTTGGCCAAAAGTATTGAGCTCTTTAGGAAGGTCAATACTTTTATTGTGATTGGGTATTAGATCGAAATAAAAATGTGTACAAAAATCATGTCTGTGTGAAGCTTGTTTAATTTATTATATAACGGATGGCGTTGGTATGATGTATTTATGTCAATGTTGTTGAACGATTGCTGCAGTTATACATAAATGTGCCAATGTGAATTAGAATATTAAAAATAGCGTTTTATTAAGTAAGAAACATAAAAGCCTATAATGGCCAAAGCGGTTTAATTAAATGGATCATCCTGCTATTTTCTTCAACGCATTTTTCATTTGTGTAGATTTGTGCCATTTTTTGAGGCATTGTTATTACTATTTACGTACACACATTTCAATGTATCTACACAATAAAACTCTACTGACATTTTTATAGGATGCTCAATACTTTTGGCTGTACATGTACGTACCGATTGCATTCCTAAAGTAAACGATATAGGAAAATAAATATTTGCAAGTATAGATATGTAAATTAGATGATATGATTTCAAAAAATTGATTACAATTTATTTTGATACTAATGTGGAAATTTTGAAAACGTATTTAAAAAAAAATAAAAACAGTTTTTCAAAATATGCTTTAAATAAATTACATATGCCATTTTTTTTTAATAGCTGAAATGATCTGAAATATTCGGATATTGTTAATACTTATTTATATACTCCTACTTCAGTATTTTTATAATTAATTAAAATTAAACATTGGATATTTATTTTTACTGCGTTTCGTCTATTTTCAGCTATTTTAAATTTTCTATTATTATTATTATTCGTTGTTTTCTGGTTTCAAAACCTAAATTCACGCAATAATTTCGTATTTTTTAGGTTAGTTTTTAAATTGAATAAATATAAGGTTATTTATAAACTTTTCATTTTGCGGTTGCGATTCCAATGCCCGAAACTGTTTTACGATTAATTTGAAAGAAATTTATTTATATTATATCTAAAAGAAAATTAAATGCGTTTTGATTGTGTAGTTTTTAAATTGGCCACCATGCCAGTGGTTATGTGACATATGTCAAAATAAATTTTGGGAGTTATTACCAAAAAAAAAAAGCCCCGTATATTACGAAATTTATGCCGGCCACTGTTTAATATCGAATTTCATCGATTTTTTCTTCTTAACGAAACTTTGATGTGTACAGACGTGATCATTATCAAAATGGCGATGCCGCCCACGATAACCGAGACAATTGGAATAGAGGCACTCGCTACCCACCAGACAGGGAGCGTGACCTGCCTCGTAATGACCGTTGGCAGGAACCTGAGAAACCTCGCGAGAATAACCGCTGGGATGACGGCGGTAGCGGTGGGGGCGGTAGACGGGAGAATAACTCCCGCTGGAACGAGGGACGAGAACGCCGCAACGACAACGACTGGACCGTCTTGTTGCCGAAGGAGGAGAGGATCGAGCTGGAGTTGTTTGGAACCGGCAATACGGGCATCAACTTCAGCAAGTACGAAGATATTCCTGTTGAGGCAACCGGCGACAAAGTCCCGAGTCACATTACATCTGTAAGTGTACATTAAATTTTTACGCACAAAAAATATGTCAAGGACATACATATCCTTGATCGTTTTTAAAACGCTTCATTCAATTGTTTATTTTCTTAATTGCTTCCAAATCTTTACTAATATAACCGAATTTGTAGCGTTAATAATAACCAAGTCAATAATAGTGCCGGATATTTTTAAACGCCCTGTATATGCAACCACGTGCTCAGATTGCAAATTCAGGTTAAAGGAAAGAAAAGCCAAATTTTCTCTAGAAACATTAACTATTCCAACCATAACAAATATAAATTAACGAAAAAACTGACTTAAAACTTCCTCTTACAAAATCAAACAAACATCGATATATAGTTCTCGCAATTAAACAACGGACTTTTGACATTTCGTCGTTTCGTGACATGGTTGCCACGCATTGCAAAGCATATCACATGGTTTTACAGATATATAGATAGATTATGGTTAAAAATATTAAAAGTATCAACACTAAATAGAACGTCAAAATCACAAATGTCAAATAAGTGCGTTGACAATTTATCTATGTAATTGGCAACGGTCTAATTGAAGAAATCCTACGCGGACGAAATGGCACTAGATTTGATTACTATGCATTTGGTGAATGCGAAGTTGCGTTTGGTTGTGTTGATTTTAATTTTTGCTGTGAAAAGTCTGTTGTTTTGTTGAGAGAACTATAGCATACGCCACTAGTAAACTGTATATTATCTTGTGTAAGATAAGTTTCGTCCGGGTTTGGATCGTATCATATTAGAGAGAGGATCCTCTATCTCTGATATGACACGGTCCAAAACCGGAAGGATAATATGCAGCATGGTACAAATATAATAGGTAACCACATGCGCATTTTTTGATGACGTCAAGTGGCGAAGTGTTGCCAAATACTCATAACATAATTACGGATAATAAACGAAGCTAAAGCAGTGTTACCACATACATGGCAATAAAGAATATTTTCTATCTACATACAAACATTAGAACTTGAACAACATAACACTGGCCTGCACTCTGCTCACGATCGCATCAAAATGACAAAACAGTAACAACCCTTCTGAGAAATAGACGCCGCAGTGCTGCCAATAGTGTATTTGCATTAAATCCTACCCAATTATTTATTATATTGGCTGCAATAGGTGGATAAAGACGTCAACTGGTGAAATGCGCGAAAGATACTAATTTGCGTTCGCTGATGTGGTTACCTATTATATTTGTACCATGATATACAGTTTGTTAGCAGCACGTGTATGGATGTTTGTGACTCTGGCCGTGGAAGCCTTCGTTTTCTTGTATATTATTCTGTAACAATGTGCCGTTGGACAATAAACGGCTATTATTAAAATATTTTAACCAATGTAAAACTCCTGCAGTTTGAGGAAGTACAGCTGACAGAGATAATCCGTAACAACATAAGCTTGGCCAGGTACGATACACCTACCCCGGTACAAAAATACGCCATTCCAATTATACTGGGCAAGCGCGACGTGATGGCGTGCGCCCAGACCGGCTCCGGTAAGACGGCCGCCTTTCTAGTGCCGATCCTGAACCAGATGTACGAGCACGGACCCCCGAACACAACCCGCTACCGTCGCAAACAGTTCCCCCTCGGCTTGGTCCTGGCGCCCACCCGAGAATTGGCCACCCAGATCTACGACGAGAGCAAGAAATTCGCTTACCGCTCCAGGGTGAGACCTTGCGTAGTCTACGGCGGCGCCAACGTTAGCGACCAGATGAAGGACTTGGACCGCGGCTGCCACCTATTGGTCGCCACGCCCGGTCGCCTCTTGGATATGATAGAGCGCGGAAAGATCGGCCTCGATCATTGCAAGTATTTAGTGTTGGATGAGGCCGATCGTATGTTGGATATGGGTTTCGAGGTGCAGATACGTAGCATCTTGGAGAAGGAACCGATGCCGCGCACCGGCGATAGACAGACATTGATGTTTTCGGCCACTTTCCCTTCGCCGATACAGATGTTGGCTCGAGATTTTCTAGACAATTATATATTCTTGGCAGTCGGCAGGGTTGGATCCACTTCTGAGAATATCACACAAAAGGTATGTGCCAAGCGTACGTTTTATTATTATTAATATTATTTTTGAAACATGAATACACAGCAACCCACTTTTAGAGTTGGTATAATATATTTAATTTAGCAACCGTACAATTAGAAAACATAAAATTCAAGTTTTAAAATACGCGATAATTTCTTATTTTGTTTGCTAAATATTTAGTTAGTAACAAAAACGTCAGCTGGCTATTTATACTAAATAACAAAAACGAAATGTAGTTGCCATGAGTCTTAGTATCGGATGTCGCTATGATTCAATTTTCATAGCGATACAGTCCTACAGCGCCCTCTCCCGGTGAAATATAGAACTTCGGAATGAATCAACTTCCTATTGCAAAAAAAACTATTTTTTTAAGGCGTATCCTTTGAGTTGGTTTGGAATGTTGACAACCAACTCAAGGATCTACCGTTCAAGGCGTATCCTCTGGGTTGGTTTGGAATGTTGACAACCAACTCAACGATCTACCGTTCAAGGCGTATCATCTGGGTTGGTTTGGAATGTTGATAACCAACTCAAGGATCTACCGTTTGGTAAACGATCCGGTCTTCTAGTTTTGTTTGCTAAATATTTAGTTAGTAATCTGGATATGCACGCTAATGGCATTATTATTGCCAACCCAAACAGCAAACTAACAAAATCAACCTTAAAACAAAATATTACTAAATTGACGGGTCACATGGTTCTCGGGATTTTTTGCTCGCACAGTTACTCGCCAAAGCTGTCTTTATATCCGTGCATTCGTTAACCTTTCACGTTATCTAGGTATTCTGGGTGGAAGATCACGACAAGCGCTCGTTCCTCTTGGACCTGCTGAACGCGGCCGACTTGACGCAACCGTCGGCGGAACATTTAACCCTAGTCTTCGTCGAGACGAAGAAGGGCGCCGACTCTCTCGAGGATTTCCTGCACACCGAAGGTTACCCGGTCACGTCGATCCACGGGGACCGCACGCAGCGCGAACGCGAAGACGCCCTGCGACAGTTCCGCTCCGGCAACACCCCCATCTTGGTGGCGACTTCCGTGGCGGCCCGCGGTCTCGATATACCGCACGTCAAGCACGTCATCAACTTCGACCTACCGTCTGACGTGGAGGAGTACGTGCATAGGATTGGAAGAACCGGACGCATGGGTAACTTGGGTGAGTACATGTCCTCCGAATACACATTTAATGAAATTATTATTAAAGCCACGGATTATTAACGATATGTGCAACTTTTATGTAAAATTTTGGGCGATCGTAAAGACGAGTTCGCTCGTCTTCCATTACCTTAAATACTATGGCCAACATAAGTAATGATTTCGGTCCATTTGTTCTCAAAGATCGTTGATAACCGGTTCAATTCATATTGTTACGAATTTTGCTTTCAGATATAAACTTTCGGTTCGATACAATCAAATAACTAACTAATTTCGTTAATTCACGTTATTCATTAATTCTTAATTCAAATTACGAACAGAATACAAAGTAGAATAATACAATAACTGCGACGATTAACTGCACTGTGTTTACAAATCACAATCTTGGACTTTAACTCAAACATATATGATCTTACATTGATTTTACACGGCTCCTTCTATAGTAAAATTAAATAAAAATTTCCTGGGAGTAAATTCCATTCTCGAATTCGCTGAAACAAAGAGAAACATCTGGAAATACGAACGTTTTTCATGTCATAAATTCAAGGAGCCAATGGCAGCGTGCATTTACAATATAAACTAAGCTTTGTGCAATTACCACAAGATGCCGCAAAAATAAGGTTACATATTCCGTGACAATATCGTAGGTGGTCCAGTTAATTTACCTTTCCAAGTACAATCTCATGTTTGTGGTGGCCAGAATCTTCACAATTTACATATTCATCAGGAGATGTTTGGAAAAATTGTTTCAAGCAAGACTGTAAATAATAGTGATCGTGTTCTATCGCAGTTTCGAGTGGCACTCCGGAAGTGTGCTATAAGAATACATCTTGTATCAGTCAAAGACATTTTCGATTAATTCAGGCTAATAGTACAGAAAATTCTTTAAAACAATAATTATTGAAAGGTAAATGCAATTCGTGTAAATTTTTTTATTTGCACGCGACTCAACGTTAATTAACAAATAAAACAAAATAAGAAAAACCGTTAGGAATTTAACAAGTAAATATTAAGATAACTTGTACAAGATCAACGATAGAAGAATGGAACCCTTGAATTATTAAATGAATTTACGTCATTAGCACCGAAAGAACAAGGCCGCCGTGCTGATTTTTGACGTCAACTTAGATAGGTGTTCGTGAATACATCGGTCGCTTCTTTCACCTCGCATTTTAGTCTGAAATATTACTTTTAGTTATTATTAGTTTGGAGGGCTACTGGTTGAACGAGGGTGCAGGTCCTCAACTGAGCCATTCGTCGCACCGAATTCGATTTTTTCATGGAAAGTTGACAAAAACCACCCATATATAATTTTGCATATTTCAAAACTCCGTTTTGTTTGTACATGTTTTGTTATATTTTCAGTTTTCTCATTTTATTTACCTCTTTTTAATATTAATTTGTTTATTAGATGAATGTAGCAACCTTTGTTCGAGTTAATAATTTAATTTTGCGAAAAATAAAGCGTTGCATAAAACCGTCCATTTGCGCTTCTATTATTAATTTCGATTCTCTAAATACAATCTAGGTTTGGCCACATCGTTTTTTAACGACCGCAACCGCAATCTGGCATCGGCTATGCTCGACTTACTGGCGGAAGCCAAACAGGACATACCGTCGTGGCTGGAGAATGTGGCCGTCGACGGAAGGACCTCCAGTTCGGGACGCAGAGGCGGCAAAGGACGATTCGGCGGCGGAGGCTTCGGTGCCCGCGATTACCGTCAACAGTCGGGCTCCCAACGTAATCAAAGATCGAACGGAAATAACTCCTACTCTGGCGGTGGTTACAACGGAGGAGGTGGGTTTAATTAACGTGTTTTTTTTTGAGTGGGTAAACTATGGCGTCATAGTTGTTCTTATAGGGACAAGAATATTTTAAGTAAAAAACAATTTGGATTTATTTACCAATGGTTTGTCTACCGGATCTGCGGAGTTCCACATTTCACTTAAAATGTTCAAAATCACCTAAATACTAAGTAGAGAGTTGTGGGATTATTTTATGATTTAACAAAAGCATTCGGCGGCCTTAAACTATAGCATTTTATCAGAGCGGTTTGAATGCATTTGCCATTTGAGAAAATATTAATATATAATTGAAATCTTATACAGTAGAACCTCGATTGTCTGCCCCTGACGAACACAGACAGTAACTATTCGAAATAACGTCCGCTGGTTCCTCTGATCTCTTCTTCCAGGCGGCCATTTTCTAATGACTGATCTCCAATAACTAATTCTGCGTTTATTTCGGTGGCTTCCATAGATATCGCGATTTCAATCGCTTTAGTATACGTTAATTTATGTTCCGTAAACAATCGTTGACGAATTATTTCATTCTTCAATCCAAAAACTAGTTCTCTACACTAAATGGCATACATGAGGCGTGCGCAAAGGGTGCGATTAAATCGAGTTGGTGGTATCCGGTTTATAGGTTCTGTAATGTTTTGTTTGGTTGTTAGGTATTTTATTTGGGGTCGGGAATTTTGAATTTATTTGATCCCTTAAAGTTGATTCAAAGTTACACCTTTTTGGCAATTTCTTTAACATGGCTACGAAATTGGAAATAGATTCTTCTTTACCTTGCATGCAACGCCGAAGCTTAAATCTTTCAGCTATTTCCGACGGCCTAGGTTGCAAGTGATTAGCCATTAACTCTTCAAATTTTCAATCTTCCGGTTTCTGCGGGTTGAACAAACCTACTAGTAGCTCGAATGCTTCGCTTCCCATTACCATGATTAGCATTGCCGTTTGTAGTTTGGCCTTTACGTTATTTGCCTAGAAAAACTATCGCACACGTCCAACGTACGAAGTCCAATTTTTGTCTTATACATTAAATTCTTCAACTTGCCCAATGGTAGCCATAATTTATATAAAATATGTATATTTTCACTTTCCTCGTCGCTATAATGTAATAACTTATACTTCAAAGTATTTACAAACTTTATTTAATTTTAAAACAACTTATATTACTGAAGTACAGGACAGAATGCGGAACTCGATACAAAATAACGACTACACAAAAATAATACAATAAAAAAACCACCTTAGAGGAAAATAACAACTAAAAGTATACACTGAGCACCAAAAATAGCTAACATTTAACATTAAACATGTTAATACCTACTTTACTACATAAATATAAATTTTTAACCAATTTCTTAACAATTTTTTCTTATTTAGGTGGATATTATGGCAACGATAGAGGTGGCAACTACGGAGGAAGCTACAACAACAGCAGCGACGACTGGTGGTAAACAGGAAAACCAAACCAAGTCTCTCTTCCCCTACACCGTACACGAAATATAGCAACACCATCTTAACAATAAAAAAAAATAAAGAACAACAATTACAACTACTGCAAAAAAAGTAACACACTTATATTATTATTCAATCCGGGATGAACATGAATTCTCTTTACCCTGTTTACATATTTAGGGCATTATTATAAGTATTTTAATTGCTGTTTTCTTCTGCGTTTTACTACATTTTTTTTTTGTATGTGTATATATATTTATCTCTATATTACAGTAATCCCCGATTTTCACACTGTCAATGACAAAAGAATGCGACGGCTTTTCTTCTTCATCCCGGATGTTATTGTAAAACGCGGACGTATTCTCAATTATTATTGTGTCGATTCCGAATGCGTCCTCGCGCCGTTATATATTTAAAATAATAAATAGTGTTGAAAAGTCAACAAGAAATAATAAGACAGAAGAAATGAGAAACTTCTATTATGATACTAATGGTAGGTGATGACGTAGGATCACACTTCTAGTTAAAGTAATAAAATAAATTTTAAAAAAAGTACGAATATATATATACCTATATCAGTGAATGAATTTTTAAATATGAAATCTGCAAGTTTGTTTCCTTGTAAGTCAGAGCACGTCTCCCTCCCCTTTCGAACACGAGATGGCGTGTGCGCGTTTCCATTTATAATTATATAAATATTAATAACAGTACTATTTACATTACTGCATTCATAAATAACGGAAACAAAAGGAAATTGTATAAATCAAATGAAATATTTTGCTATCCCGACTATAAAATACTAAAATCCGGTTTGGAGCAAATCCGTCGAGCCGTCAATGTCAATTTAAAACTTGACGCGCCAACTGGAAGAAGAAAAAAAGACGGATAAAAACAAAATACCTACTAACGATGATGTAAGGTTTTTAAAAGTAATTCGATACCGATATAACGATCGGTGTAAGAACTGCGATTTTGCGAACGCGGCTAACAAACGATTCGACTAGTCAACAACGCGCGTGATCTGTTTGTGTTAGGGAATCGTTGCAGTTACAGCTGAAGACGACGATATGGAATGTGACCGGTGAATATGTCACGGGACGTTTGTGTTGGACAAAAATCGCGTTCCTTCGTTTTATTTGTCGAACGAACCTCGTATATGAATTCTGCTTATTTCACCTAGAAACGGAAATTTTCCATATTATTTCTTTTAAAAATAATAAAAATTGCGATTTGGAAGCCAATATGGCGGCGAGAAAACATGTATTAAGGCAAAACTAGAATTTTGATATATATACTAATATACGGGGAGTGCTCAAAAATTACCGCTGGCAATATATAAAATCGTACTTAGCATGAGCACCGCCTTGAGCACGGACTATAAATATAACCTTAAGAATCTTGTAAGTCTTTCTATTATTAAAAACATTAATTATGGCCTGGTTTATAAGACTTTCAACCGGTGCTGATACGATCAGTCTTCAAAATACGCTTTCGTGGCAACTAATAAAAAAAAAGGTGGTAATTTGGTAAAGTTAATTTCTTGATAAAGAACTGGAGAAACATTCGGGTGGATGCTGTTCCTCTGACTCGCTAGCTGTATATTCCTCAAGCGATGTTTTCGTAATGTAAGAGCCGATTTATCTTTTATGAATTTCTTAGGTTATGTAAAATATTTTTGTTTTGTTAAATTATTCCGTGTTGAGTGTTGATAGTTAAATTTCACGTGCTTGTTATAGTCGAAAATATAGACTCGAGAAAACTTACCTTCGCTGTCGGTTCTCTTAATTTTTTCCCTCAGTAAAACGTCAACAAATACCATATCTAAAAGTTGTAAATCATAAAGATAACCTCAAATAATTCCAATTACCACAACTAACCAACACGTTTTGGTAACTGCTGTTGCAACCAGTGTTTCCAACCTTTCAAAATAAATGTTCAAAATCATGTTCGAAACGTCTGCTCCAATCCTGCTCTTTTTTTGTTTTTGTCCTTCAAAATTGGAGAGGGGGGTCAAAGTTAACAAATCACGCTAAGAGAGTTTTTATAGTTGTAGGAATTGAGAAAATTTTTGATGTATTCTTCGTCCCATCATTCATCCCCTACTAACTTTCAATTCTTTAATTTGATTATCATCCAAAGAAACCAGGGCACCTCCCGAATCCATTTCACATTGATTAATATCTGGTCGCCACTCTTAATTCTATTAGTAAAGCAATAAAACCTAATTTCATGAAGTTCTTGGAGCAACATTAATCCCAGGTGTGAAAGTTGGCACCACCGGTATTTCCAGTTGTTGTCAGATTGAGCGATACAATTTCGGCCGAATAACGCTTACGAAAACAAGTCCTATTTTCCCTTGGAATTACCTACGTTTTCGTATCTCTCCCGTTTGCCCCTTTTTCAAAATCTGTAAAATTTCGTCACAAAAAGGGAAATTTCTCGAAAATCAACATCAGTAACCGCGTTCCGCAAATTACAATTACCTAGAAACCGGTGATTCACATACTATAAATGCGTTCAATTCACTTTTCTAGGCGTTTGTATATTATGGGGATTCTGTCACGCGACTTTTGTCCAACACCGTACATAGAAATGACGTTACGAGATAATTGTGCAGATGGCGCTAAGAGTATTCAGATGCAGACGGACGCGACTGTGATATTACCGATCTTTATAATATTAAAAAAGGGAGAATTACTAAATAAATGAATAAAGAACAAAAACACGATGAATGAACTTATCACTTTGCTATTATAAATATGTTGTATTACTGCTATTATTACTATTATTAATTGTGAATCGCACAAAACAAAACCGTTACGCAAGTAGAATATGAATCAATAATGAGTGATGGTATATTATTACATATGGAAATGATTTTTGTACGACTGTTGTTTGTAACACAACATAAAAAGGATACGGACTACAAGTAAGCCTGCGACGTAAGCGTGGCCAAATGCAAAATATATCGACGAAGATGAATCTAATACGTTTTTTTCCCTTAAGTTATTAAAATCATCGCTATTTATTTTACCTTTTTTTTGTTTTTGTTTTCATTAAGGAAAAATATATCGAGAACTTAAACGAGGCGGTTAAGACAGTGTTAGTGCGGGCACTGAGTTTGTGCCTTTCAATTTTTGAATCTTATACATGCGCACTATGAATTAATTAATTTATTAGGTAATAATAATAATCGTACGTATTTTATGCCTGTAACAATATATTTGAGGAATTTTTTTTGTTTTTTCTTTATTTCTAGTCGGTTTTATGAGTTTGAAAATAAAGTTAACTTAGCATAGTTGAAAATAGACGACAGTGTTTCCAATTTTAATTATTGTTTTTACAATATTCACAATTTTGTTTTAATTAAACTTATGATTCCGACTACGTATCTTTTTTTCATTTCTTTTTCCCGTATGCATGTTTATTACTATTTCATTTGTTCGTGCGTGATCCTCATTTGTTAACGTATAGTTTCCTTTCTATGCGTAGTTGTTCTCAGTTTTAGTTTATATTAACTTATTATTTTATTTCTTTCGTTCTTACTTATGGTTTAAATGTTTTTTCATTAATGGTGTAATTTCGTGTGATTCCCCGCATGTGTGCGTAGTGTATAGATTTTTTTAAAGAAAAAAATAATATATTAATATGATTACAACTAGTGCTACTTTTAATAATAAAGGAAAATGCAATATTTATTTTTTTTAACATTCTAATTTCGTATCGAATAATATAATCTGTTTTTTCATTTCTTTCTAACTTTCTTTATTTTTGTTATTTTTTCTCTAGAGGATCAGTGTTATTTATAAATGAAACTTACGAAAATGTATCGATATGAAAAGAAAAAGATTTGAATATAATCATATTTTATTACCGTTGCTTTTTGTTTTTTACTTTTCTTAATTACTTTTTCTTCATTCTTGTTTGGACGTTTGCTGTGATACGGTTAGAAATTCGTGCCTATTCTAACAATATATTGTATTATTATTATTATACTAAAGTAATAAGGTTACGATGTAATGGACGATTACAAACTGAACAACAGTTGAGCTGTGACTGCAACCAACTTTACTTTTTCGTTTAGAACCCTTCACAATACCCCAAGCGTAAGTAGTTGTTGCGGAGGGCACTTTTCCTAGCAAAATAATTGCAAGAAATGAAGGGAAACAGATAAAAAGAAATAATGATAAATTCGTATATGTTGCGATTGATGGATACATTATTTGTATTATTATCAAAAACAAAGGGATGGCAAAATGCTCCGTTTCTTCGCATTTGCCAGGAGTTCGTTATAATATAATTTGATGCATTTATAATATGTTCTCTGGTAGATGATGATGAATTGTGATGCGATTAACAGCATCGCTGCAATGAAAATTAAAAAGTTTATTTCAAATGGTGATACGAGTTTTATTTTCCCCCAATTTTCCAGTGATTAACAGGTTGACTGCCAACCATTAGTTAATTCGTAGTGTGCGTTATTACCCAGGACGCTAACTACAACAATTCCCGAATTGGTTGACAATGACAGCTGACGTGTTCTTGAAACATATGCCCCGAATTTTATTAAATCAATATGATGTGTGTGAATTTCCCGATTCTACGTATTAGTGAAGAGTGGTACCAGTCTTCAGTCCTTGCATTTCTTCATGTATTGATCTTCATGGAGAATATTTTGGAAAACAATAAAGCCATGTACTATGATTGATTTTAGGGTCTATGCCCTATTCCCATAATATAAAAGGCAACCCTCCTAAAAGCATCCGATTCTTATACACGGACACGTTAGAACTATTATTTTACATCCAATTTTCTAAGTTGGAATCCAATTTTAGGTAAATTCAAAGCAGATACGATGTGAAAAGTTCGTGCTGCTCCGGAATTGTTCGTGCATTATTGTCGACTGACTTGATTGTATCAGATTCAACTTGTTAACATACAAAAGAAATAAAAGAATAGACATTTAAAAACACAACTATGTAACAAATACCTTTGATCATATATATGATTTAAAAATAATACATTTCCGTAAAGCGAAAGATAATGGAATATAAAACGATTTAACACTACGTGCAATGTATTTTATTTTACATTCCTGTTTTGTAAAAATAGCGTCTCCGGGACAGAAAATTCGTTACAAAATTCAACGGCCCCCGAGCGTCACTCTACGGAGCTTATTTCTGTAATCCACGTGTAGGCTATTATTTTAAAATTGGCGCTCCAAAGGAATAAGTTGCAGTCTTGTAATACTTAAGTATGAAATTCCCTAGTGGAGGATCAACGAACTGGAGAGGGGAACTAGAATATCTATGGTGAGATGTAAGGGTGTAACGTGTTTTTTTGAATAAAGAAAGTTAACGTTAACTACACACGTTAGATGTGTGTAAACTCCTTTCAATGGTTTTATATGGAAAGTTGGAGCCATTGTAATCACGCTGTATGTTATCAAAATCACACAAAAATTGTCGATACAAGCACAGACAAAGTAACATATTACTTATTTTTAATAACTAATTACTTTGCTGTGTTATAACACAGCAAAGCCTGTTATAACAGGCTTGTTCAATTTGCTCAAAGCGTTCGGCAGCTAAACGTAGGGATTATTTTCTTCACCAAATCAATTTTCGAACATAAAATAACTGGGCTTGTGAGTAGCGTTTTGGCCAAATGGAACTAAGTATTTGCACTATACACTCCTAACGGGATGTGTTTCACTACATTACCGACTTATAGTTAAAGTTACTATAACAGTTATTAGATGTCGCTTATGATCTGGAAACTTGATTTATGTTATATTTGAATAAAATAATGAAAATACAATAGTATATTAAAGAACATGTACCATAGGACAGGGATGAGCCCAAATTTAGCACCCGACGAGTATGATAAGGGACAAAATTCTTTATGTCTTTTTAATTTGCTTCCTTTATGCCCATTTTCAGAGGTAAATAATATTTTTAAAATTTGGGTATTTTCGTGGCAGTTGGTAATAGCACCTTTTGACATTTGTAGTCAATTTAAAATAAATTTGTTGATTTTCTATAAAAATTTTGTACTCCCATTAAATTTCATGTAAAGTTAATGTAACCTATACGAAATTAGAGAAATTACAGCTGATGTAGCCGTCATTTGTGATTAGTTGATATTTATTCACGACGTTTTATATTGGAGTTTGACTTCGCATTTTTTGACGTTTGAAATTTTAATTCACCACGCTGAAAGACTAAATTCCACTACATATATATTGCACAAAATTTACTTTCGTGAATTGGCAATGTTAAGCAAAATAAGTATTATGGAGTGGTGTGGGTCATACTTTCGATTAGCTATGTGAGCTGTACTTTACGGGTTGGGATGTATTACGAGTGAAGTTAGCAGTAGAAAGAGAGACAGATTAATAAGTTAAGCAATGCAATGTCAACAGTGTTTTTTGCTGTTCTAATCGTTATTATGTATATATCACGTTCAAACAGTTATTTTAAAACCACTGCAAGTAAAATCCCATCAGGCTACACCCTGTTTGTTATCTCACATCATTTGTCATTCGTGTTTATCGCCGTTATTTATTATGTTTACTTCGTTCTTGTATTTAAGTGATTTGAAACAGTTTATAACTAATCTGGGGGCCTTTTTGATACCCACTTCCGACAGGTGAGATTTATCACTATGCATAAGCTGTGTAAGTATATATTTTATCAAATATCAAATGTCTCCTTTGATTGTTCGGGAGTTCATATATTAAATCATCGTTACTTACATTTAGATGCTAAGGTGAGCCAAATTTCAGTATGGCCAATTTTTCTTAGTAAAAACTACTGTCATGTTACAGTTTTGCATGGGCTGTAAATAATTTGAAAAGCTATTCTGCGGGACCCTTTCTCCTGTTTGTAAAACTGTCTTTAACGTTGAACGAACTAAATAATCTGAGATGCCAATATGTAAAAATAAATCCAAAACGTCCTTTAATTAAACCGTTTTAGAGTTTTTTTTCATTAATAAAGGTATTTTAATTAATATTATTGTAGTTAGTACTAAGTAGCAGATAAACACTATTAAATATTAATTACCTGTCAAAAAGTTAAACCAACATATCTAGGCCTATCTATTAATGCAATCTCCCCTCTTAATAAAACAACTCATTAACATCGTCAGGAGGGGAATGTTAATTACTTATATTAAGCCGAGCTTAATTACGTTCATTTTTTATTGGGTCCAGAGATCTCGGCTATACAAAAGGACAAATATCCCTGTCGTACACGCAACATTTATGTTTTTATTATGTTACCATTACTTATAGTGAAAATTAAACCGATAGTCTCAGGGATTTTAAGAGATGAATTCCATAGCCTTAGGCATGAGATACTTAAGAACGATATGCCTATCTTAGCTTTCGTGGGATGGTTATTTTGTGACGTATAACAGCCGTTCGGTCGTACGAATGGGAGGGACTGGTGACGCCATTTTGTAGCGGTAGTGGGGAGAAAAGTCGTTTATTGGATTAGGGGGCTTAGAGGTGACGGTGAACGGAGAAAAAGGTTTGTTCAGAATGGGCCTTTACTCACGACTCTCAGATGTGCTTTTGATACATACTGGATTAATTTTATTACGAATTGCAATGGTTGTTGGTAAGTTCGTGATTCGTTTAACGGGAAGATAATATATTTTGTATGTATACAGCGGGAATTATTATCTTGTTACTGTTGTAGGTTTATGGCTAAGTTGTATGTATGAAGGTAAAGCGTTGATTATAGTTTGTGGTCTATGAGACGAGTATGATATATGAACATATTATTGAAGAGGGTTGTTGAAATATCTTACTTTTAATTATTTTAAATTCATACAAGCATGATTTTAAAGCTTTACAAAGTTTGTAATTTAAATTTGGTGAGAATATTTCCATACGAAGTTTTTCAACATATCAACATATTCATTAGAAATTATTTATCCAAGGTATGTACAAAAAAAAACTTTTGACAGCGATGATGTTAAAATCATACCAACACAACTAAACATAACTTCACAAGTTATTTTTACAATTGGATTAATTTTTCTTGCTTACCATACAATAAACACATCACTGGTCGGATTGCTCCTGCGCACAAAATTGTTAAATCAACTTAGTTTTCAAACGCAATAACGCATCCACTAACTTTAACAATAATTTTATTCACGCACTGACTTCTACAAGGTACCTGAATCGGGCGTATGCGCTAAATACTCACAAGCCACACCAGTTCCTACAGGGTACCATCAAAATGTTAACAGAGCTAAATACACGTGATTGAGATGATATATATATATTACGTAAATTTACGTGCACTGTCCACATGACATGGTTGCGCTATTCATTATAAATTAAATAAACTATCAATATAACTTGTAATTTAATCCAGTTGTATTATGTAGGGTAAATAATACACGCGATATATGTACTTAATTCCGTTAAGAAGTATATTAGAATAATAATAACAAATACATTTTAAATTTCGCGCCAAATACTCCTGGTAAATATATCTGTGATTGGCCGCATTAAGCAGACTTATCCGTGGAGCAAATCTAACTGATTTCAAGGCAGTTTTCTCAATCGGTTTGTCACACGTAGGTATGTCCGTTGAAAGCGGCCATTGTAGTAAATTTCGAAATCGGTAAGTATCAATTCTTATTTCTGTAACTGTTACTAAATATTATTTGGTCAACTCCGTTAATACCGCAATTAAAGGCTTTTGGTTTTATTTTTTTATAAAGATTAAAATTGTAGGTAACGTAGGAATTTTTGTCATTTATATGAAAGATTATAGGTATCTATAACCTCTGATTTACATGATCAGAAAATAGCACAGAATTCCAACATAACTCTGTGAAGGCAATAAGGGAGTTATGTAAGTAGTTACATCTGATTTGAGGAACAAATTGGAAAATGTAGCTATATATAGAAATGTAAAAAGGTACTTCTTGGTTATTTATTAACAGAAATAATTGACAGTTAATAGTATCAATACACCCCGAAAGATGGAACAAAATGTCAATTCCAACAGCTGCCATAGTTTATAATCGCCGCAGTTATTGTTTCAAAATGTTTGAAAACAATCAACATATCAGGTTATCACATTTTTATGTTGCCGACAACCTTGAATAAACCTCAAGAATTACAATACGATAAGTAACGTATTTTGAAGTCAGTGTTGAAGTCAGTTTAATTGTGACAAATGAGTGAAGTGTATTGAAACGGTGTCTAAATTCTGAACGTGTTGTGTTTGGTTATGTTTTGTGCATCCATATTTGATGGAGACTGACAATCTCTGTGTTATTCCCTGTCGGATAAGTGCTAAGAAAGGTAAGATTTTATATTTTCTTAACGTATAAAACTTTTCCACATGTGACATGCATGCGGTATTAACTATTTGAAAATATCCGTCGGTAATTCTCGTCATAAATCGTATCCAGGGGGGTGAAAATACATCGATTACAATCGGGACAGCACGATAATTAATACTATAATAGAATATAATAACATACCCGTAAAAATAAACACACAAACGTTCACACATAGACGCCTAAATACACGATCGTTCAAATGAAAGCACCCCCCTGGGCTAGTGGGTCAAAACCGGCCGTAACGAGGAGTATGATTAATGGTCGGGCGGGCCCGGTCCGCCCAGGGGCGGCGACTGAAAACGGCTCGGCCTCCGTAGCGGTTTCGCCTAAGCCCCGGAGTAGCGCTCCATTCTCGCCCAAGCGCACCTGTGTACCACCTGTCCTAAACAATCGAACTCGTCGATAATTATACCCTTTCGACACCAAAGGATGAGTGAGACGGATTTTTTTACCGTATAGTTTGTGCGTTGTTCGTGAATACCGGGAGCCCGCGTTAATATTGTTCTTTTTGCTTTTGCTTAATTGAATGTAACCTTAAAAGTGTGCTCGGTTTCGGAATGCATGATATTCTTTGTATTAAGTTATTACTATTTTAGAGACAACTTACACCGTCTTGTATAGATTATTTAGGCGGCTGTGATTTGACAGTTTGTGCGTTGTAATAATCGTGTTCCTAATACACGTAATAGTATAATACAACGGTAATGTGTTTTGTTTGTTGTGACTTATTAAATGTGTGATTAGAAATAAGTGTGAAAAGTACAAATTTCGCTAATCAAGTAGGTATAACTTTATATACGTTATAATTTTTAAGTAAGTCCACATAAATTGTTTCCGACTCGCTTATATCCCGGTAAAGACTAAAATAAAGCTTTGAATTATTAAAGGTTAGGTATTTACTGTAAGGTTTGACAAGTGGGCGCAACATTTTCTTTAATTTGACGAATTGATCTATTTATCATCCGTTTACTCATTTATTTCCCATCTTTTAGGATTTTTCTATGCAATGCCAACAGTAGAAATGTCCTGAAAAAAGCATCTTTATTTGCATCTATATGAATTACTAACCCTACGTCAACATTACCGATTTTATTAAACGCATACAGTTTTGTCAATGGTACCATAATAATCTACGTAATATTGATCAATAATACATAATATTCTTTACCGACGAAGCATGGTTTCCCCTCTCTTTAATTCACAAAATTATAGGACCTGGCTTGGGTATAACCTTAACCAATTAAAGATCCATACCTGGCCATGTTGCCTAGAAGAATTATTGATTCCACATTCCTTCAAGACGCTTTTAATGCCAGACAAAAGTAAAGACTTCTTTTAGAAGATTTTATTAATCAACTAGATGATGTGGAATTAACAAATCATTCCTTGCAGGAACGTCTTGCCACTCCCTAAACTTCACGATTTACAATAAAGTATTTCACCTGATTTGATGCCACTTTATACTTAAATGAAAACGAAGGTTTTCACGACCGGAGTCAGTCCAAGATAAACTTCTTCCGGATAGAGGAACCTCTATCTCTAAGATGACATGGTCCAAGCCAGGAAGAATTTTATCTTACTGGTTTTGTTTTTTCATATTGTTCATAATTTATATTACAACTTCTTTCGACCGTTATTTTGTTAATTATTACTTAAAAAGTCGATGATTGACAATAACATCTAGACTAATCCAAACCATTAAAGTGTTGGCAAGTAAAACTTTTCTGCAAAGGAAATAAAAGAAGCATTTAGTAAATATTACTAAAAAGAATGGTAAGAATTACGATAGTGAACTGTCAAATTAACCTTACTGTAATGTCAAAATTATAAAAATATGAAATTATGATATGATACGATTTATTTCAGAGTTAGAAACTAACTTCCATATTTTTATTTTATATTTTATTACATTCCAATAACATTTATTTTTTAAAATTTTCTTTGCTCACAATTAACACACCCAAATGTTATATTCTCAAATACTTTCACTTTTATTTATTTAACCGCTCTTCAAGTCCTAATCCAATGTTTAATTTAAGATTTGATATTAATTAGTGTGAGAAAATGAAACATTGATTGAGATGTTAAATAAGTATAAGTGAAATAAACCGGTACTTAATCCTTGGACAAAAGCATTTATTTATTTAAAATTCATTAGAAGTTACTATTTTAAAACATTGCAATATATTTTATAAGCATATTATTTATGACCTGACAAGTGAGACTTCCACAATTTGTACACATAGGGACAGATACCTATAAACAAGGTGAATTTTTATCAATACCAATTACATTTAATTAGGAGGGTTCGTTACTTTTAGTCGGCGTTTGGTTGTAATTTGCGTTTAACGTTCGGCTTCTATCCTATAAACACTAGCGGGTTATTAGCATGTGCATATATGTAGATAGATGGGGTTCAAACGCCGTATTAACCTATAATTACCGGACGATTGTAAATTATGTATTTTCACCGGAGCCCGCGTAATAATCTACGTGCACTCGTACAGTTTTTGTGTTTTCTTTTTTGCGCGCATATTATCGGTCTTAATTAGTTATATTTAATTATCAATATACAGGTACGACCTGTACGCATACACTGTTGTATATCGCTATTATTACCGTGGAACACGCAAGTATTGGTTATCGCTCTTTTAATTTTAAACATGAGCCTATTTACATACTAAGTTTGACGTAAAAACAAATGAATAATAAATAGGAGTATGCGAATGGGAATTATGTATGTATCTTATTGGCTTGGTAAATTATCATTATGCAAAATGATCGCTTTTAAACTTGACACATTGTTCCTATTTAGACAGCTCGAACAGGTAATTTGATAATAGTATGTATTTACACTGGTCAAAATAATTAAGGGATATTTCGTAAAAATCATTGCACACACTTTTTACATTAAATATTTGTATGTGCCAGATTCCGTTACATTGAATTTCACCGTGTTGGCAGATTATTAAAGCAACATACAGATTGTGCTTTCCAGGATTATAATTTATAATTTTACAAATTATAAAGCATGTATTTGTAAAATATTTAGAGAAAAGAGAAATATGTAAAGTTCCAAAAGTCAAATATTTGGTCAGGAATTTACAATCAATGTATTATTAGAACTCTTTTATATCCTTTGGTTACAGTCAATTTAAAACAAGAAAGGTACTATACTAAAATACATTTATATATGTTGAAAATTACTTACTTTTTGTAAAATTTACAAAGAGAACTGAGTAAAGGTCTTGTAATATTACAGCCACTTTTTTCAGTGTAGGCATTAAAGACATGAAATAATGTTTAGACAGTAAAACACTCTAATACTTCATAAACTAAGTTATAGTGACTTGATCATTTATTATAAGTGCTTAATATTTACATTAGTACAATTGTTAAGAAGCAATGGCTTTTGTTCTTCGACATTCGCTTTAATAGTTTCCTTCAGTTTATTGTTAATAATTGTGTTTGTGCTTGTAGAAGATCTTAAAACTGCAACACTTACATTACTACTGCTAGTTGTAAAAATCTTTTCAAGTATGTTGGATTTGCGTGCCACTGATTTCTTAATGTACTCTGTAGAATCGTAGACATAGCAAAAATATAAAAAAAGTATATTTAATTGAAATATATATCCCTTGACAAAAAACTTACTTTCAACCTCCATGTCTTTTAAGCATGGTGATATCTCCTCCAAAGGTAACAATGTTGCTGAGGTTCTCCTGAACCAGTGGCCAGTGTATTCCTTTGAATTTGGCAATTTTAAATATTCAGCTATTTCTGCAGACGTTTTTCCAAATTTATGGATACCAATACATTGTTTGAAACTTCTTTCAGCTGTATACTTGAAAAAGAAACTTGATGATCCCAAATTTGGGCGACACCAAGTGTACTTCCGATAAATTTACAAATAATCCTTAACTACAAACGTTCTAATGTTTTTTCGTTTTTGGATCTGGCAACGTAATTCACAATTTGTCTGCCAAATCCTAAATATCTTCTAGTTTTATCTTCAACAGTTCGTCGCATCTGCATGCTCCTGTTAATCCAAATATCAATGCCGCCTAACACAATATTGTGGACCTGATTTCTTTTTATAAATCAAGCATTTACTATAAACCTTACCTTTGTACAGAAGTAATTGTTGTCAGGGGCATCTTGGAGATATTCTTCAATGTTATTTTGTTCTGAAACCCTAGATTTTTTTGGATTATATCCGTTTGATAGGCGCTTTAAAAAAGCAACAAGCTTTTGATATTGTATATAACGTATTCCTATGTTTATTTACTTTTTTCTTTGTTGGGAAGTATTTTAAGTAATGTTTGATGTGTTAATAAATAAATAAAAAATGTAATTTTGTTTTATATTATTTTTTTTATTCATTTCATTTTCTGCGTAAAACAATTAATTGCATGGGATACAACAAAGAAGAAAAGACTAGTCTTGTAACGCTAATGACTCCACTATGTTTCAAGGATTCAGCAAGGGTTAGAAAAGGCTGACATTGAATTAATTTATTTCTTTATTAGCCAAATATTTTCAACGCTGATCGTGTCTTCATCAGGGCTTGAAATGTTTAATTATAAAATCCTTACGTTAACTGAGTCGGGAAACATAATAATTCAGCTCGTAAGGATTTTATAATTAAACATTTTAAGCCCTGATGAAGGCACGATCAGTGTTGAAAATATTTGGCTAATAAAGAAAAAAATTAATTCAATGTCAGCTTTTCTAACCCTTATTGAATCCTTGAAACATAGTGGAGTCATTAGCGTTACAAGACTAGTTTCTAAATTATAAGTGCTCCGTTACTTCTTTTTCCAAAAAATAAAAGACTATTACGAAACAAAAATCATGGTTTTTTTTAAATGAAAATCACTTTGATTCTAAACATGATTTAAATTTTAATTTTATTCAAATAATTTAAATCATTTCAACCCTAAAGTAGACACAATTAAAACTCTCGACTATAGCCGTATCACACCGGCCGTTATATTCCATACGAAAATATCTTTTATTACCACAAAAAAAAGATCGAATCCCCCATTATACTGACAAGAAGACTGATCTTAATCGGTTGTATTAATTTGGTTCTTCGCAATTTTGATTGAAGGAGGAGCTATCAACGCCTAATGGATAGCGAATGCGTCGAAATGGACCTCAGCACCAGGTCCAGGGATCCCCAGGCTCAAGACGGTGGCAAAGTTAGGGTGGCCAAGTCCGTGTTCTCGATCAGGAGTTTGGTCGACTTGAGAGATGGAAGCGAAAAACTCGAAGATTCCGCCTATAACCCCAACGTACAATGCGGTAGGTTTTTTTAAAAATTTGTTTATATTTATCTATAAGTACGTTCCGAGTTATAATTTAAAAAATTAAGTACACGTACATATTTTGGAAACGGTTCGGTCACCCTCTAACGATATCCTAGTTCCGTGACGTGTTCCCGATTATGTTAGTTGATAGCCCGAGCAATTTAAATTATAATTTAATCTAAATGGTCGTTTCGTGTTTAATTTCATTAAAAATGGAACATTTGAGTTGGGTATTAGAGCGGAATTTGAAAGATTCGTTCTGAAAGATGACAAGCAATGGTGTTGACGGTAGATAACTTTGTTTTCCTGAAATCGTTAGTCCTTACATTAGTGATCCATATATCCGTTATTAAATAAGATAGCAAAAAAAGCTATTTACGAAAATTGTAGACTTACTTACTGTCTTAAACTTGACACTTTCAAATTATTTTCATATATACATTATGTTTAATATCACCAGGGTGAACCAAATGAAACAGCCTCCTGTATATTCTTTCAGGTTTAGATTAAGTTCATGTCTCACACTTCAAATGTCCAATTTCATTGAATTTTTCAGCGTGCTTCAGAAGTTATGGTCAATTTTATATGCAAATCACTGAGTTCAAGGTCTGGTGTAGGGGAGACCGGGGACAAAAGTGACACTTTTTACTTCTAGGATATTTTTACCCGACTTAATAGAGATGAGATAAAATCAATTAAAGTTTAGGAAAACCTC
>JARFOC010001157.1:14763-30397 GCA_031763485.1 Osmoderma eremita | reverse complement strand
CTAGTCTCAAATTTATCCTTTTACGTGCAAATACAAGTTTCAATTGCCATTTATTCAATTGACATTTCCCATTTTTTTTTTCCGTTACAAATTTAGCTTCTGAGAATTCAAGGGGATCTTGATTATAGATAATTAATCACTGCATCATCGATTGTACGTGTGCCACGAAATAGATGTTTATATCCAAAATCTAATAAATAAATTTTGTAAAATCAAAATTTTTGGTAAAAAACTGAAGATCCCTTGAAAAAAATCACCATTTTTCTTAACATTTTCGTCTAAAAAAATATATTCCTCGGCTCAATTAGTTTGTTAGATATTCGCCAAGGAACCTTGAATCGCCTAATCGCCTAGTCTCAAATTTATCCTTTTACGTGCAAATACAAGTTTCAATTGCCATTTATTCAATTGACATTTCCCATTTTTTCCGTTACAAATTTAGCTTCTAAGAATTCAAGGGGATCTTGATCATAGATAATTAATCACTGCATCATCGATTGTATGTGTGCCACCAAATAGATGTTTATATCCAAAATCTAATAAATAAATTTTGTAAAATCAAAATTTTTGGTAAAAAATTGAAGATCCCTTGAAAAAATCACCATTTTTCTTAACGTTTCCGTCTAAAAAAATATATTCCTCGGCTCAATTAGTTTGTTAGATATTCGCCAAGGAACCTTGAATCGCCTAATCGCCTAGTCTCAAATTTATCCTTTTGGTGTTTTATACAAAATGTATTCGTTTAATTTTTCCAATTTCAATAATCTGTAGATAGTCAACTTCATGAAATAAACTTTATGAATAAAAAAATTAACTACGTCCTTCCAAATTGCGTTATTTTTTTTTTTCTTATGACCAACCAATTTTCTTATTACTTATATTTGACGGAATTCTAAAATGTTTTATTTAGAAAATTTAATCATCAAATCCAATGAACATATAAATATATTGAATGCCCCAAATTCCTTCGAATTTCCACGAATACAAAAGCAATAATTTATTTGCCTATATGACAAGTGCAGCGTATCGAATCAAACGCAGCAATATTACTTTCGCCGGCCTGTTTTCTGATAAATAATATTTTTGAGCATGCATGGTTGATTTTGTGCACGCATTACCGATTCACCCGCCTCTCAAAATCGACATATCGGTGCGTTCAAAAGCACAGAATTTGTCGTTGCTATTCCTCGATTCCTTTCTATGGTACAATGATACAAACGTAAACTTAAACGATTATCGACGAGGTGGTATCGGCGAAATATCTTTCATAAACAACGCCCTCTTTTGTTTAGGTTTACCGTGTATCGTCCAGGTTTACTTTTGTCGCATCTTTTGACAACACTCCTAGCTTCCAAGCAAAGAAAATTCTTCACGCTACTTGCAAACATTTTCTGAAGGATTATTTAGTGCTTCGTCTCCCCATCTGAATCGTTACTGTTTGTATCTATTGAACGGTGAATAAAACTGCTGTTGTGCGAGTCGACCAAAAACTAAAATTATTATATGGTTTCTACCTTGCATCCGGTTAATTTTACATTAAGGGTTTTACATAGCGGAAATCCTACACTGTTCTGGGTTCCAATGTGTTGTTACAATGTCTTTAGGTAATAGAAAGGAATGGATACAGCTAAATGAAACGGAATATACAGTCAGTTAAGGGGAGCTATTTTCTTTACACTATTGTTTTTCTTAAATTGGCATAGCTTTCTTTAATTTTCTGTTACAAATTTTATTTTACAGCATGGATATTTCTTTATTCTAGCCAAAACAATAAAAGAAATTTTAAATTCTCCGTAGTGCCATAACAAAATTATGCACATTTCCACTGTTTTTAGTTAATCTTGCTAAAGATAATTTATTTAGTTTGCTTTTCATAATTACATTTATTTTATTTCTGGAATAGAACTATCATATTTTTTCGGATATAAAATTATTTTTTTCATTTATTTAGATAGTTTTATTTCTAACATAAACTTGTATAAAAAAAGAATTAACTACTAACTAATAGTTAATGTTCTTAAAAGAAATTGAAATAATTTGATCTCGTGGAAGCGTCATTTATAAACATGGTTGTTTATTTATGAGGTATTGACGTCATACGACATACGAGTAGGGATAATACACCTTTTGGCCCCGGATTTTTTTCTTTTGAATCTCATCTCATTTGCAAGCCTATTACTTGCGCGTTTTTTTTTTAACAAAATAGGCAACTTTATTAATTATAATTTTAATTTATATACAATTATATACAATTCCCAGGAATTTTTATTTAGAAATATGCTAAAATTTCCGCTACAGATCGAAAACACCGCGAGAGCGGTTACTAGGTACTAATACCGATTTAATAAATAGGAAATTATTTCTAGATGACATTAAATTTATTTTAAACCGCAGTAGATCGTACCAGTTTGCTCGAGATCAGATTTCGCAACAAATTCTAAACATGCACGTATGCATACATACACTAACAGAAAGTCAACATCTTACAATAGGGCCGAAACATATGTACGCAAAACCATAGTTGCCAATGTAATATAGTTAGGTGCTGGGGACTCTCGTTTCTCTAGATACGGTTGTAAGGCAAGCTACACTTCGCAGTCAGTAATAATCTGACATGGATCGTTAGGTGTTGCTTTATCCTTCTGGTAGTCGATAATAATTCCGACATTTTTACCTCTAGACGACGTATTTCTCACTTTCCTTTTTAACTTAACATATTTTTTATAATGTTGATATTATTTATACCATTTTATCAAAAGTTTCTGATCGACGCATTGGTTATCCGTAAAGCTGACACAATCGGTTTCTTTGTACTATTTCAAGGGCTATCTTACCGATAGGAAATATTATAAGAGATGTAAAGGTCATCAGGAGAATTTTTGGCCTTTATCGGGAGTGCCGCAGGGAACTAACTAGGGTTCACTTATTTTTCTGATATTTATCAACGATGTATGCTCCGAATTTTAAATGTTCTAAACTACTCTTCGTCGATGATCTTAAGCTGTATTTGCTCTTTAATCTTTAAAATATAATGTAATAATGCTGTGTTTCGACAAACTCTGGTACGATAAAATGTAGAATGTAGGATTCAAACCCGCATCTAAAGAGAGGGGTTTCCGTATCTGTATATTAAAAATCATTTTTTATGTCGATCATATATCAGTCATGTATTAACGCCTACACGCTATTTACTATGGCTTAAGATCTTTGACGTAAAAAGTTTAATAAGTGAAGAAATCCCAAAAATAAAATTAAAAAAAATATTTTCCGCTTCCACGTAAAATTTCCCCTATAAATCAACTACGGAATTGGGACGTATTTCACTTAATTAAACGCGCTAGGTGTCGCATCGTTAAATATCTATTTACTGATCGAGTTCAGTCTTTGACGAAAGACATCACGTGGCCAACTTCAAACTTCAACCAAGTTTTAACTTCCTAATTTGCAAAGAAACTAAAACACTTCCAGCTCCATTAGTTAATGCAGGCAGGTGGCCCGAAATACGTACAAGTCCAAGCTCCGTTACTGGCGTTCTTTTTTTCGGCACTTTAAAAATAAAATCTACGTTGCTAGTGTACGTACGTTTGACACGAATATGAGTGATGACTGACTGATGTGGCACACGCTTAATTTGAGCTTGAGGTGGTAAAAAAAAATGCGATGGTCTTTTTTTAACCATTAATGATGAGTAGCCCGTGAATCAGCCGCAGTGTATATTAAAAAAATTATGGGTGAATCTAAAAATGGCGATTGCTTAAAATAGATTGTTAGATTAATAAAATTTTTATGATTCCGCACATAAAATACCAGAGATTCAAGTGGATATTTTTTATTATGTCTTCCCAGTCAGATCAAATAGAGGTTTGGTGTGAGGTAGATGTAATAATTTCAATAAATCATATTAAAACAATCTCTTCCCTTTTGAATGATCTTTCTTAGTTGATAACGGTAATTTTATTACAGTAATCTGAGTATCTGATCTATTTGAAGAATTTCATTACGACTTCATAGGCAATTGTTGTCGAAAAATATATAACAAGCATAAATACGGGAGTATTGTGAAACTCACCAAAAGGAATATTAACAATAGGTCTTTAGCATCATTTCGTAAGAACTTCAGTATCTCCAAATCCGTTGATTTGCGGGCCCATGCTCATCCAAGACCTTCCAGCATATTTTGGCCCATAGCATCCCTCCCCAAAGTTTGCGACACATTTTCCAACACCCTGTATAAGACACACGCGGTACTTTCCAATCAATAACAATATTACAAATTCCTGCCCAAACCCAAACCGTATCCATCACATAGCATGGAAGGGAAGGGAATTTCCTAAGGTTATTCGATATATTTCTCTTTGCTAAATCCCGAAGAATAAACGCGTTAGATTTCATTTACCGGCGACACGAAAATCATCTTTGCGAGACGAAAAATCCCGACAGGCCATCCTGTCATCGCTCCAAAAATTAATGAAGACAAATGCTAGCAGCTATATAGACATAAGCAACAAACTATTATGAAAACGTCGATGCAATGCTTGGAAAAAAAATCGTCTTGTCCCTATGGCCAGTTCGATTAGGCAAACCAAGCTGTTATGACTACATCAGAAAAAAATTAAGTTGTACGTTAGTAAATAAAGTTAATTCTGTTATGTACATATATTTATAGCTGGGCTATTGTGCCTAAATCCCATGAATCAAGTCATTGTAAGTCAAAGTGACATTTATGGGATCGTCCATTATAAAGATTCTGTTAAGAAATATTAAAGTTAAAACGCTTTTGTTTCCCTTGTCTTTATGTGGCGTCGGCTGTCATTAATATAAATAAATTTTAACCAAAAGAATTTCATTGTAAATTATAATAATAATATACAGGGTGACGCATTAGTGTGGCAAAGCTCGACATATTCGTTATCATATAAGATATCAAAACAAGTAATTTACGAAAATTGTAGACAATCTTAAACTTAACTTAACTTTATCATCACGGTGCGCCAAACATATATTTTGTTAAATGGAACACCATGTATATTATATCGGCTCAAGCCTCACACCCCCAATATACAATTTCATGGAATTATACAGCGTGTTTCAGAAGTTATGGTCAATTTTATATGCAAATCACTGTAGGTTCAAGGTCCTGTATACTGCAAACAACACAGAATGAAAATTTTTCTTTTACAAACATAGTTAATAATGAAGTTATTTTTAATAATCATTGCAGTTATTAAAAATAATATTATTAAAATTCGGAAGAACAAAACATGCAACAAAAATACCGCTGCTAATTTTTGGTGATTTATTTTTAGCGCTGCTAATTTAATTTTTGGCAAGTACACCATGGTCTTTCAGGCCAAGTTTGATTTATCCATAAATTATTCGAGTGTTTAAATTGTTTTAAGTAATTAAAGAATAAAACTCGGAGCTATAATACATTTTTGCAGTCTCCCAGTAGTTAAGTGTGTACTTACCGACAAATCATAATCTCAATTTTTGTCGAGCGGCGGCTGATGCGTTTTGGGTGTGCAGCAGATAACATAGTAGTGGTGCGTGCGACTTCGTATAGCTTTCATACTGCTAGAGAAACAGCAGGAGGACGCTCGAAGCAGTGCTTGCGATTAAAAACTTTACGTCATACAGCTGGATTTTCGCGTCATAGTGCCTAGTGCCAAATCGATCATATACCTTGCAATCAGACAATCAGAGCCCTGCGCGGATACTTTTTTTCTATCCGCATTCGAACCGCATCCACATGTTTACGATCCGCATCCGATCCGTATGCGCCTCATTGAGAGTGGATATTATCCGCATCTGCAAGTTTTATATCCGCATCCGAATCATATCCAGATTTTATCTTTTTGATATAAATAATACAAGAAAACTTAAATGAAACATTTATTTTTTGAAACAAACTTCACCTCGTTCTATGTATATTTCATATTTTCCACAACTAAGATAAATGGCAGCGCCATATATTGCTACCAACTTATAAGTTTAATTATTAAATATACTTAAATTTGTTAAACTTATTTAACTACTAATGATACCTGAAATAACACGACTAAAAACAACTGAATTCGGACAGGGATATATCCGCAATTTTACGCACTCTGTCCGCATTCGCCAGAATTCAGCGGATATCCGCAAATTATCCGCGGATATGCAGGGCTCTACTTACAATACAGGATTATGTCAAAATGAATAAAACTATATTTCCTTATTGTATATGGCGACATCTACTGACATTATTTTTAAAATACGGAGCGATAGCGTATGTTGGGTTGCCTAATAGTTAGGCTGATAATTTTGTTAATTTTCAATAAATTTTAATAGATCTGTATATAATTTTCACCAGTGGTAAATATATGTAGCATCATCGAAGAAGTTCTTATTTTAATGGAGGTTTTAATTCTGTTTTGAATCTGTAAGCATTGTTATAAACAAATAAAGGATATTACACTTTCAAATTAATAATACGCAAACTGTAGCATGTGCTCCCAGTAGCCGTGATCGTCTAGTGGTTAGGACCCTACGTTGTGGCCGTAGTAACCCAGGTTCGAATCCTGGTCACGGCAATGTTTGTAAATACATTGTCACGGTGAGAGCATTTTTTTTCTTTTTTAATGTATAGTCTAACATTTATCATAAAGAAAAAAAACTACATTTTAGCAGTGTAAACGGATTTTTTATATTTAATGAAAGTGATTTCTTTGATTAATTTAAGAAATAATTTTTTTTTATCGAAAGGTCAATTTAGACAATACATTCTCGGTGAAAAAACGCATGAATGCAAATTAGTAAAGAGAACTTGTTTTTCATAATGTTTTAAAATGATCAGAACATATCTACAATAATACAATTTTTTTCCTTTAATTACTAATTATTAAAATAGATACAATCAATAATACTTGCAATTTCATTTTATTTCGGCCTGTTCTAAATATTTGCGGCCCAGTGTTGCGCGTTATTAATATCATAAGGGAATAAGCTGCTGTTATTGCGCAGCCCAAGGCAATTTTCCACTCAAATCCCCAGAGACGTGTAAACGTTGCATAATTGTTTAATTATTGAGTATAATCTAGGCAGCGCGTAAGACCGGTTCACACCGCTAAAGCACTGCAGTCAGTGTACGAGTTAAGTTTTGACCGCATTAAAATAAAAGTACACGGCCGAATATCTCGCACTATGTTTTTGATTTTTTTTATTATTCATCTGTTTAATAAGAATAAAGAACACTTGAGCGGAATGGGACGCATTAAATTAAAACTGTTGTCGCATTCGTTAACGTAAAACAGATCGGTGGTTGAAGTAGATTTTTTTCACAAGTTTAACGATCGGATTATCCAGATAAAAGCATCAAATAAACACATATTTATTGCGGTACTTAAAACGAGAGAGAGAATTGGGCTGGCGCTTTCACATAATACAAGCGGAAGAGGGCCGTATACATACAGAGGAGTGGCGCTACCAAAACAGTTTCAAGTACTTGCACATATGCATGGATATATATCCACCCAAAACACGTTACGTGTGTTACTAAAATCTCGGATATAAAAAAAAGAGAATCTGTATTCTACTCTACGAATTGCTCTACAGAGGGGCGCTGGAACGATAACGTCACAAAAAAAGAAACAGTGGAACCATCCCTTTATACACCGCACACACAAATAAAAATCCAATTTAGCTAAACGACGAAACGGACTAAAAACGGCGGTCTACGCTATAAAGTCATAATAAACACGCACGCATCCGAAAACATCCCCGTAAATAAAGTAGATAAAATCGTTGCTGGATCGCCCTCATCGCTAGCGCCTGTTAGGAAGAGGACGGGATGTGTAGTAGCTCCCTCTATGTTTAGACTGTTTTAAATTGACATATAATTTGTCAATAAAACAGGGGCGGGAATATATAATCTCTTTCAAAAGTTGGGGTTGTCACTTCGAAAATTTAAAATTTACGGTTGCAAAAAAGAAGAAAAGTATCGATGTTGATTTATTTTTAGGGGTGGTGTGAGTTGTTGTTGTTTGTTAAAAGTGAAAGATTAAAGAACAAAAAACAATGATTAAAGCAGAAATAATGTTTTTAACTATAATAAATCCTCTTTCACAAATGCCAAGATACAAGATTCCCGGTATCGTGACAATAAGTAAAATGAAAATGTTTCATGTTATGATAAACGACCTTCTTACTTTTTAATAATAATAAACATTTATTTGCCCAACAGGTAACCCTAATAACAGGACAAAGATATACATGTAATATAATATGTGAATACATATAAAGAGAAAGTATATATAGATATAATGAAGACAAAGAGAAAAATAGAAAAAATAATGTAACTGTGCAATACTCCCAAGAAAAATGTCTTCGTAGTGGACTTTCGCATTCCGTGTCATGTGGTACAGTGCGCCCTAAGTAATAGATTAGTCCTTGGTGTTGGCATGTTGAAGGTAACAGAATGACGAGCGACAATTGGTGGAACGTTGAAGCTTATAGCTGATAGTAATAAAGGACAATCAATTTTATTATTTATTAGCTTGTACAAATAGCGAGGCACTGTGAATATTACGCCGATGGCTTAGAGGTCGCACTTGATGTAAATTAAGCAGCTCTTCATAGGAAATCAACCAATCTGGATAAGTTCCATTTACTCTGAATGAGAGGAATCTCAAAAAACGCCGCAGAATTCGTTCAAATGGAAAGTGTTGAAAGGTGTAACAAGGGAACCATATAATTGATGCATACTCCAATTTAGGTAAAACAAAAGCAAAGAATAAATACTTCAAAAGCGTGATATCTTTAAACTGTCTAGACGCTCTAATGAGGAAGCCAAGCATTTTAGATGCAGATAAGCATACATTCTCAAATGTGATGAAAAGGACAAATCAGCGTCGAACATAACTCCCAAATCTTTGATGACATTTAACTTATTCAGAATGCGGTCAGCAATGGTGTAAGTGAAGTTATGTGGTTTAGTTTTTCTAGTAAAAGATACGGTGTAGCGTTTATCAATGTTTAATACCAAGTTATTAGTTGCAGACCACTCGAATAAAATTTTGATATTTTGTTGCAAGGTATTTGCGCCACCAGGACCCGATACAGAGCAGAACAATTAACATCATCGGCGTACGCCAAAACGGGATTCTAGAAGGTCATTAATAAATATATTGAAACGTAATGGCCCAAGATTGGAGCCCTGTGGAACACCATTTGTTGATTGAAATTCAGATGAATGAAACCCATTATAGAATACGTAGTTAA
Source organism: Osmoderma eremita (assembly GCA_031763485.1). Lineage (NCBI taxonomy): Eukaryota > Metazoa > Arthropoda > Insecta > Coleoptera > Scarabaeidae > Osmoderma > Osmoderma eremita. The sequence goes on along the minus strand of JARFOC010001157.1, from coordinate 21,139 downwards.
TTCTGTTAGTTAAGTAAGATTGAATCAACAAACATAAATTGGGAGAAAAACCAAAGGAATCTAATTTATGTAGTAAGAGTTTGTGATTCAAAGTATCAAATGCATGTGAAAACTCCGTGTAGACTGTATTCACTTGTGCCTGCCTGTCCATAACCTCGCTCACAAACTGTGTAAACGTAGCTAGGTCAGTCACAGTAGACCGTTCAGTCATAAACCCGTACTGTTGTGACGAAATAAGTTGTTGTACTTTAAAATAAAGCGTGGAATGTAAAAACTTTTGCAAAATTATTTAATATTGAAATTGGCCGGTAGTTCTTGATTTCCGAAAGATCTCCCTTCTTGAAAACAGGAACTATTCGAGTTAGTTTTCACTTATCAGGCAAAGTGCAGGTCTTGATGGCTAAGTTGATGATTTTCGACATTAGTCCGCTTAAAATATGACAGGTGTTTTTAATGAAAACGCTGGGTATAAGATCTTTACCCGCAGTTAGTTGCCAGGAAATGAGGCCATAATATTCGTTGCCACTTCCTCAGGGACAGGACTGAGATAGAAGGTTGGAACATTTGAGCACTACTAGCATTACTAACATTAATAAGGAAATCTAAGTATTAACGGCTATATCAACTACGTGTGTGGTTAGTTTTGATATTATGAATTATTCAAACTGCTCCGAATACTAACAATACCGTCTGTCTACATATGGCAGCAGTTAAAAGAGACACACGGATAGGCAGCTCCTTCCACGAATACGTGACACCCACGATCATAACACCAGGCAACGTCTGAAGCTTCAAACAGACTACCTACGCCTAAACTCATCAGAACACCTAAATCTGGGACGGAAACTATACAACTGTACACCGGAAGAATGGAACAACTGCCAAATGGACAATTTAACAGGCGAGTGAAGAAGTTTTTGATGGAGAACGCATTCTACGGTGTAGAAGAATTCTTAGGGTAAGGTCAGAGTGAATCCGTATTCGGCCGTATTTTGTGCACTGCCGTATACGGATAAAAAATATGTTAATTTTAAATTTAACAATGTTTTTTATCCGTATATGGTAGTGCACAAAATACGGCCGAATAAGGGTCCACTCTGACCTTACCCTTAGTTGGAATAAAGAAAAAATAATATACCCATCCAATATCATACCTTGCTACTTTAATATTTTATATTTTAATTTATATATATTGACATGAACTGTAAAATATTTTTGAGTTCTAATAAAGCTATTCTATTCTATTTTATTCTATGAATTGATATTCAGTTGGGTACCATTTAAAGCATTTTAATGTACTATAAAAAGTTTTATTTATTTATTTTTTAAAATCTCCAATATTTCTTTTTGTACAATTTACGTGTGCCAATATTAAATTTATCGTTAAATATGTGTAGGTATGAAATTGAATATGAAATGATTGAAAGGGTTTTGAATTTAGGACGCTAATTCCTATCTCGGATCGTTGGTGCTAAATATTCACTAGGGTTTAGGTTAGTGATGGTGTACAGGGCCGTCTTAAGTCATGTGGAGGCCCTGGGCACTGGGATACATGGGACCCTTTCGAGAGAAATTGAAAATAGATATTAACAGGAACGAACAACATTAGCGCCGATATAATTTATTTTTAAAAAATCTATACCGATATACAAGAGGTACTTTCTTAGACTTTTGAGTGGCAAAATCACGGAAGACATCTTCAAAATCAAATTTTTAAGCAACTCGCGTGCAATGGACATCAGGGACAAATTGTTTAATCTTTCCTGAAGAATTGTACTCCTCAATTCACTTTTGAGCCTTTTCACTTTTGAGAAGGGCCGTTCTCCACTACCGTTAGTGACCATCCTGCATAAAAAATTTCTAATTGCTCTCTCAATATTCGGAAAAGCGTCTTCAATATTATTTTCTTTTAAAATATGATATAATTCTGAAATACTCATAGCCTCTTCATTCTCACTACTTTGAGCATCTCCCAAATATTCTGTTAGGTGCATACATTCCATCTCTAACTCTTTCATACTAATGTCATTGTAATAGATTTTAGCAAATTCGTGACAGCCATAAACAAGGAAATAATTTATCATATCCTAACAGTAAACTTGGGCGAAGCGAATAATTTCGAATGCTGCAGTATGTGAAGTAAATAAAACAATTTTACAGATTAACTACGGCTAAATCAGGAACCAGTTTGTAAACCTTGTAACAGAGTAATCGAATCTTGCGATAGCGATTGAAAAACGTATCAATTCTGCTGCTGTCTCTACGATTTGGGGGCCCCATTGATAGCGGGGCTCTGGGCTCCTGCCCAGCGAGTACCGACGTACAATTCACGTATGATTGTTTTGTACATGTTCGTCATATAATAGAGATTTCGTAGAACAGACAATGTTTCCAAATGAATTGATTGATTATCGATCAAAGAATGGATGCTAGTCCAAAAAAAAAATAGATGTTTATCAGCTCAAACAAATTTATCGAAGCCTTGTAAGAAAATTCTGCATATACATCCATGCAACATATTGTGAATGGTTACATAAATTCTTAAACAAGGACGATATGTCGAACCATGCTTCGTTCCAGGGGATATGCAAACTCAGATCAATAGAATTTGGTCTACGGAAAATCCTCAGGTCTTCGTATAGGGGCTCCGTCACATCCTCAGACGATAAGTGTATGGTTACAAATGTCAAGTAGAACACTCATTGGTCCAGTCTTCTTCCATCAAAACATTTTGTGCAAATACCTATCAAAATTTGATCTGCAATCCTTTTATTGAACTACTTCCCGATGATGAGCTGCAAATTCGTTACTTTCAACAGTATGCGACGGCTCATACTGTGCAGACAATATTACAGGTCAGAAATGCTACATAAGGTAGTCAACAGTATGAAAAGAGTGATCTTGGGCTTGGATTTACATGGAGAACATGTAAATCCAATTTTTCAATAAACAAATATTTTTAGCAAGTGTCACAGTTTGCAATAATTTTCACTAAATAGTCTAATCCAAAATGAATTATGATAGAGCCCAATTTATTAATTATTTTGATTTTATAATTTTGATATTTGTATTACAAAACAAAAATAATTTAGTTGCATTTATTTTTAATAAACTAATATATCTCTCAAATTGAACCTTTTATAATTTTCTTATGCACCGCCCATTATATACAATTTTTACTGCCTCGGTGACCAACTTAAAAAAAAAAGAAAATAATAAGCGGGAAATTCAAACACCTCTCAATCATTTATACACATACTGTATAACAAAACATATTTACATTATTTCTTTTGTTAAATATTTATTAAAATTGATTCTTTTGCGTTAAAGATTTGCCAATATTTTTTTTAATAAGAAACAATAAAATATACAATATTAGCTATAATTTCTGTGATTCCAATGCCCAGATTAAATCTCACAAATACGCTTCCAAATATATATTTGACAGCAAATGTGGTAACGAAGAATAACACGTCTACTATAATTTACCAATATTTAAATCACAAAACGAATGTTGTGATTATCAGAAAGACGCAATTGGTTAATCTCAACCTAATTAATTCAGTATTAACTAACTTTGTTAGAAGAATGTCGGTAAATAGATTGCGGACAAGCCTATTTGTCTTTATCTTATTAATTTACTGCAACTTCAGACTTGACAATCAGTTTTGCTCTCTTGGTATTAACCGACTAATAACGAATATGTTTAGGTACTTTTGAACGGCAGTGTTTCTAAAAGCTATTAAAAGAATACCTTTGAGAAAAAACTGGGAGACCGGAGGGTGACAAATATTACGCGATATAACAGTATTATATCGAACACATACGTAGTTACGCTTCCCCCAGAGCACTTTAAACACTTTAAAAATAATCTGGCTCTAATAGTTTAATTTCCTACCCATTCGGCCTTAACTCATGCACTATTAAGTGTTTGAAATATCAATTCGTCTTCCTATAAATACTTCATTCAGTTACTGGTATAATACTATACTCCTTCATACGTAAGCATGAATACTAACAAACTCCTAGGATTGTCGGTTTGGTTATAAATCTAATTAAAAAGCAATAAATCCAGGCTAGGAAAACAAGATAACAACGCTTTTATTTGTTAACAGAATGGTAGTGTACCAGTTTACATAAATATCGTAGTAGATAGTTCCGCTTCTACCAATTTGGAGTTTTTCTGTTTACAGGTTTACAGTTCTGTTTGTATCGGGGTCGACGGAAATTGATTTAAATAAAAACCAGACATCGACGACAATTTTGAGGTTTTGGGACCTAATCTGATGTTGGGGATTTTCGTTGTGGAATTATTTATTTCTGTTAGGTTGAGATCAAGTTTATAAATTCTTGATGATGTTTCTAGTCCCCTGGGATTCAATATGGTTTTGGGTTGAACACGTTTCTGGAATTTAAAAATAAATTTGTATTCACTTGACATTTAAATTTTAAAATGTTTGCGCATAAATATTTTTATACTGGAAAATAAGTAATGACACTGGTCAAAAAAATTTCAGATTCATTTTATCCCAGGAGGTAAAGTGGGTGAAGTTGGTAGTACTTTTTACATTTATTTCATATGCGTTTTTAGAAATTTTCTATAAGGTAGGGTTTCACAGTGACAAAGCAATGAAATTTTGTGAAAGTATATATTATAATATGTGTATAAATCATGAAAAAATGACGTACATATTGATATATTTACTTTGAAAATGACTTTCGGCTGTACTTTGCATCAGAAACATCTCTCTTCAGCGTCCAGCAATAGTCTGCCAACATAGCAGGGCTCCATTTGACTTGGTATCTCTTCTCCATGAGTAGAGTGTGCTGGTGAAATCTTTCGCCATGGTCCTGACTGACTGCTCCAAGGTTTTTTTGGGAAAAAGTCTAAATAGGCGCCAAGAAAGTGTATATTTAGACTCATGTTGCAACACATGGCTTTAGTAGTTTTCGGCTTTACGACTTCCCAAGAAGCTGTCGCAAATCTCCTTAAAAGACAACCATGCTGCTTTTTCAATTCCATTTAGCGCCTCATCAAATTTTTCATCTTGATGTAGTTGTCTGATCTGGGGTCCTACAAAAATACCTTCCTTTACCTTAGCATCACTGATCTTAGGAAACTCACTCCTCACATATGCAAACCCACTGTTAGTTTTATGCATACCTTTGACAAAGTTTTCATTCAATCCAAGCTTAATGTGCAAAGGGGTAAATAAACTTTGTGAGGATCAACAAGTGGGGTACCAATGACATTCTTATTTCCTGGTGTCAGTGAAGTTCGTTTTGGTCACTCTTTCTTTTTATAATGATTTTTCCTATCCCGACTGTCCCATTTCACAGAGGAAACAGAAATACTTTGTGTAACCGAGTAGCATGCCGAGAAAAAGTGAAACAACTTTCAAATCGCCACAAATATTCCACTTAAAGTCGTTATACTTAAGTTCTTCCAAAAGAAGCTTCATGTTGCCATAGGATTCTTTCAAATCGCTTGCATGAGCTAAAGGAACAGTGGGGAATTTATTTCCATTGTGGAGTAGTACCGCTTTCAAGTTTAATTTGGAAGAGTCAATGAACAAACGCTACTCATCCGTATTATATTCATCACCAAGCGTCCTCATAACAGAACGGACGTCATTACAAAATACAAATTCTTCTTCTATAGTGAAGAAATTCTCAAATTCTGCATGGCGATTACGAAAAAGAGCAACTTTTGTTCCACTCTGAAGAAGATTCCAGTCTTTTATTCTGGAACCTAGAAGTTCGGCTTTCTTCTTAGACAACTTTAAATCGCGGACGAGGTCATTGAGGTATTGAGATGCGGTGTTGTGTGCCGCATCTCACGAGACGAATCAGGTTGAAATGTTGGATCCAAATCCAATTTGGTGGCCTGCAAAACTTTCTTCGTCTACTTCGTCATCAGCACTTTCATCACTTTTCATGTTTTGTGGAGGTTTTAGGCACAGGTAATTCCGGATTGTGAGGTACCGCTCTCAGTGCAAATGGGATATTAGTATATTTTACAGTATGTTTTTGATTTAGAAGTCATATCACTTATATTTGTAAGACAAAAATAGCAATCGGTAATATGATCTGATGGCTCCCTTCAAATCATAGGAATAGCAAAAGGCATATGTCGTTTACCTATTGCCCACGCTGTAAGAAGTCTGACACAATATGGGGAGCCCAGCTTTTGTCTTCATCACCTACTTTGCACTTGAAATACTGCTCATAGCAGTTTTTAAGGAGAGGTCTGAAAGACCGTTTTTGATATTTAAATGTCAATTCGCCGCAAATGTAGGAAAAAGAGTTCGGGTGGTTTACACATTTCCTTAGCATTTTTACAGGTGATCAAATGTTCGCGGTTTCACTACAATAG